>VZUI01094391.1:0-22782 GCA_013401135.1 Cettia cetti
CCCTTCCCTTCCCTTCCCTTCCCTTCCCTTCCCTTCCCTTCCCTTCCCTTCCCTTCCCTTCCCTTCCCTCTTTCCTCTCTCCCATTCTATATTTAGTGGTTTATCTCAAGAGCTATAAACCTACATGTCCTATATTGACCTCCTGAAAGTTAGGAAGGTCTGTTCAGTAACCAAAATGTTTTTCACGCATTAGTGCAGTAGGGTTTTCTGTTGTACCTGCACAGTTCTGTGCAGGGAAGTTCAAAGATCTTTTATTATTTTGATCTAGTTTTGTTTCTCATAGTCATTTTTGAGGGGCATGAGGTATAAGTTTGGTTGTTCTGAAGAAAGAGATCAAGATCTGATGTTCATCTACTGTGTATGGTGTATCTTATAATGGAGTTTGCTGTGTCACAACTTAAAATACTTCAAACATCAGAAGTTTTGAAGAGAGCAAATTGTGTTCTCTTTCTATTAAGTTGCCAAGTGCTGATCTCTTTCCAGTCTTTCTCTCCCCAAACTTTCTTTTAAGTTTTTAATGTTTAAATACACTGTATTTGAAGTATTTCTTCTCAGATGTGTATTAGAACAGCCTCTCAGTTAGTTTCAGGGTGTCTACAAGCTACAGTATTAGAGTTGTTCTATAAAGCTTCTATATTCACTATATTGCATTCCCCACACCCCATAAAGTTAGGGTTTCACTACTTTCACATCACATTCTTAGTCTTGTAAGTCAGCTCAATGCTTCAAATTAAATGTTTAGATTTACTTGAGAATGGATTTTTTTTTCATGAAAATTTAAATATAAGATAAAACTTTTAAATAATTTTCTGGTCAAAATACAAGTCTTGGCTTCATTATCTTCTCTGTCTCTAACCAGAGCATTTTGTCAGCTCTTACAGGATTTTCAGAGATTTCCAGGGAATAGAAAATGTTAGACTCTAGGACCAAAAATAGTCTTTGTCAGTCAGATCTTCATTTTGATTTTTCTCTTCTAAATGTGTGAGACAATCATACATCTGAGAAGTCTCCTCTTCCTCTTTCCTCCCTATGTAAGTAGGTTTTTTTTTTACTCCAGTCAGAGAAATAATCACTATAAATAATAAATCCCTCCAATTCACATTTCCAGTTTATTAGCTAAGCATGAGAAGGTAGCTTTGGGAGCATATAAACAATTGTGCCTATACACCAACTCCTAGGAAAAGGCGGAGTTGTCAGCCAAAAGTTCAAAGCAGCACTGAAAGGCATTTGAGAACCTCTTGAAAGTCAGATTCCCTTTTGAAAGTTTTGAACTCTATAGGTATGAAACTCTAGGCCCTTTAATTGAATGCTCTGGCAGAAACCCAAAGGCAGCAGGAGACTCCCTTGGCTCACACCTGCTCCCAATAAGCCTCAGAATCCTAATTTTGTCAAGAAAGCTTTGTTCCAGCTGCCATTAAACCATGGTGACATTTGTTGCTGTTCCATCAGACGTTTTACACCAGAGTGTTAAATGTAACATCAATGAGAACAATGGGAGTAGCTGGAGGAGGAAAAGGCAAATTTAGAGCTAAACTATTTAAACAAAAGGAATGCAGTTTTCTGAGAGAGAAATTAAGCGTCTCTGTCAAATACTGCTACTGACAAATATTAAAAATAGTCCCAAATACACATGCTTATAAAAATTTTGAAGCTTTATTGATCTAGAGTTTCTCTTCTTCTGCAAAGGATATTATCTGCAAGAAATTTTACATTTTTTTAATTGGAAAAATTCAAGTTAAAAAGAAATCCTTATAAAATATTCCTTTTAATTACATGGGATACTTGTTTCAACATGGGAAAAAGCCCTTGTCTCTTTACTTGTTCTGCATTTATTTTTGTTCTGACAAGTCTACTTACATGTCTTTTCTTTAGATAAACATTTGAGAAGGTAGCAAAATAAGACTCTGTCTGTGGTAACCTACTCGTATTGATGATGAATAATGTTTGCTTTTATCTTCCTTGGAATAATCATACCTGAAATAGATTCTTCTCAGAAGAAAGTGCAAAGTTTCTACTTTAACATTTTAGAAAAAATTTACTCTCTCAGTTTGCTCTATTTATTCATATTTCTGATGATACAGAAAAGGAAATGATGATATGTGAAAAATGGCAAAATTCTGTATCTCAATCCTTTTGAGCACTGCAGTCGCCTTTTTGTCATAATATAAACTACATACCTGTCATGTCTGTCTTAAGAGACTTAGGGCAATTTTATTGCAAAACATATTATTAAAAAATCATTACCTTTACCCCAATACAGTTATTCCCTTTTTGCTCATGCAGATAATAGATTTATCTCTGTAGACAAAGACAGTTAAAGATCTTTGATACTGAAAAAGGTAAGTACAAAAGAGAGCCTAGCATAAATTTTGATGGTTTTTTAAATATCAGTTTTGCATTTTCTTCATTGGCTCTTATTAAATTTAAAAATGCAAGTACATTGTTGAAGTCCATGGTTAAATATTAATGCTGTATTTGGTATCATTACTAAAACTTTTAGTATTCTGAGTATCATATATAAAACCTTTGCTGTCTCTTCAAATATAATAGTTTTTCCATTTAAGTGTGAAAAATAAGGCCCAAGCTCAGAAGAAAATAAATAATGCAAAATAACATTGCAATTAAGTAGATATAAAATGCATTTGATATTTTCCTATTTTATGAGTGGTAAAGAAAAGTAAACAAAAAAGCTACTATAATAATTTTGATCTTTTTATCAATTAAGTATTAGCTTAGAAAGTAATGGAATATTGATTGAAATTTAGAATGATACATTTGCCATGAATATAGACTAGCACTAGGTTCTGTGAACACAAGTATAAAACAGCATTCTTTTTCCAACTATTATTTTTATGGGGGTTTTTTAGGGGGGGATTATACAGGTTCTTGTATTATGGTTTTTGGTGTGACTTTGACAAACCGGTTTGGTGTCAAATAAAAGTGTAATGATCATACATCTTTTGCATCCAGGCTCTTGTCATTCATCTTGCCAAGAGAGATAGGAAGGGATAAAACCCATACATAAGGTACTAAGTGGATTAGGTTACAATCACATAGGCTGTTCTGCTTTTTCACCCTCTACTCTTCCTTTCCACTCCCCAGTGAGATGAGACAGCAGTTGTTCTTTGGGGGTTCTGATGATCTGCTGTGTAATAAGTGACATGGCATCACAAAAACCACTCTTCCATTATTTCTGCAATTCATGCTGCTTCTTGCAATTACTTTTCTGGGAAAAGAGAGGATTGATCAACATCCTTACCCTACCAGCCATTTCTGTAATGAAAGACTTAGAATTGTAGTGGTAGGTGGAAATTTTGGTGTAATTCCGTTTTTAAAACTATTTTATAGTGGTTTGGGGTTCTGTTTCAAACAAAAAGAGTCCACTGTGGCAATATGTGAGGATTCAGAATGTAATACTTTTCTTTCATTAATTTCTAGTGGTGATAATTGTATTTCATACATGAGTAGTAAAGGGGGACTTACAGTAAACTAAATACCCTTTTTACCAATTTTAGACAAGATAATGGCTTACTAGTTTTCTTTGTCCGCTATAATATCTTTCAATTAAGAAAATTTAAAATTTCATTTCCTACATAAAAAACATCAGAACTACGGAAATTACAAATTTTCATCTTGTATCCCATGTCACAGCCCCTCAACAAGAAGATTTTAGCAGGGTGTGTAACATCATCATTTTGTGAACTTACTTGTGTGAATTTCTCAGTCTTCTCTAATCATTAATTGATAAGCATCAGGTTGAAATACTTATAGTGATGTATTACAGAACATGTAGCTGATCAAACTTAACCAAACTTCTTTGCCTGCAGCTTCTCTGCAAGAGTGTGCATTAATCTTTATTGTCCCAAGGAGAAGTATTATTTCCTACTGTAGAAAGAACAGGAAGAAAGAAAACAAATCAAAGTAATTGTGTGTTTACGCTTATTTTTGAAACATTAAACTGGAAAAAAAATTGGAAATGTTTGACACTTTCTAGAACACTTGGGTAAACTGTGTCCCTTTCAGAGGGAGAGAGGCTTGAGATTTAGCAGAGAAACATCTAATCAACAGTGTCGCAGAGAAGCTTCAGAGAGAAAGAGGATTAGTGATTTTTCTGAATAGAGACAAGAGAAGTATTCCATTAAATCATTAAGTAGCACAATCCAAACAGAAGGCAATAGTATTTTAGGATGGTCTGTTGTACAGTTGATTGCTGAGGGATGTTTGGGTACAATAAACTACAAATTAAGTCAATATGTAACTTGGCAAATTATCAGAAGAAAAGTCTGTTAAGAAATAGTAGCACAATAAGGAGGCTATGACCTCCCACCTGCCATATACTGCTAAGAGCCTGGGTGGAACCACTGGAAGCAGGATGTGGCACTGCTGTGGATGATGCAATCCATGGGGACACAAACCCAGAGCAGGCTGGATGGCCAACCTTGCCACCACTCATCTCTGCTCGTGCTGGGAGGCACTGTGCTGCACAGTGCTTCTGGTGCTCACTCTCCTTGATATTCTGGCTGTGATTTCAGATTTTCTGCAGTCGCTTTCACCCTTATTGAACCACGTTTATTATTGTCAAGTGTCGCTAGCCTTCTGCCTTGATTTGATTGTCTACTTGCTTCCTTCTTCAGGGCCTCATTTCAGAGTGTTTTGATATATCAGTAGGAGTGCGTTAAAATTTAGTTGGTCAGATACATATTTTTGATTAAAATCAGGTGTTGAAGCAGCTCTGAACTTATCAAGGACTTCTCTATGACATTTATTATATGTCTAATACCCACTTGTGATCATTTTTATGTTATTGCTTTTGATCCATTCCCTGCTAGGAATTTCCACACAGTGATTTAGACAACATGGATTTCTGCTCAAGAAATAGCTTTAGTTTCAATTTTCAATTTATCATTCTTCATCTTCCCTCTCCTAGTCTTCTCCTTCCCCATATAATCTGCTGAGATTAGTATTTAGGAACTCTTTTATTTTTCTTCTTTTTTTTCCCCTGTCATTTAAATGTTACCACTTGCTTTAGTTGCTCCTTACTCCTGCAGTACTTCTTCAAATAAATGGATATCTAGACATATTTGCTGCATCTCAGTGGCTCTTTTTCTGACTATTACTCTTTGTTTCTGATCTGTGTGTTGACTTCTTTCATCCCTGATACCTCTTTGCATGTTGCAAATACTCTGTGGTTTGTACATTTAGAATGTGCTGTTGGTTTCTGGTCTGTTTACAACCATTCTCATTTTGTTTTCGATGTGGTATTGTACAGCCTGTGGTTTCAGGCAGACCTACACAGTTTTGTATGTAGTTGGCTCTGGAGCAAGTTTTTATTAATTGGCTAATATGGACTTTTAAATATCCGAATGCATTGGAATGGAAAGAGACATCTTGCACCAGATAAAAGATTAAATTCTCATCCAACCTGACCAGCACACTTCTCACCATCACTGCAAAAAATTTCTTTCTTCATGTCCAATCTAAATCTTTTCTCTTTCAATTTAAAATCATTGCCCCTTGTCCTGTCAGTATAAGTCTTGGAAAAAAGCCTCTTTATCTTTCTTATGAGCCAGCTTTAAGTATTGAAATGTTGCCATAAGGTCTCCACAGATACTTCCTATCTCTAAATTCAAATCTTTCATACTGTCTTCATAGGAGAGATGTTCCAATGCTCTGACCATTTTTACTGGCCCTCGTCTAGACCTGCTCTTACAGGTCCATGTGGTTCTTATGCTGGGGAATCCAGAGCTGGATGCAGCATTCTAGGTGAGGGCTCAATCACCTCCCTTGGCTGGCTGGCCACACTTTTTGTTTGAAGCCCAGGGCAAAGCCTACACAATTCTGCAAGTTATTTAAACAAACAAACAAAAAACCCCCCCAAAAAAACGAACAACAAAAACAAACAAACAAACAAACAAAACCAAAAAAACCCCCAAACAACTAACCAAGCAAAACCAGCAACCACATACCCAAACCTCCAAAAATGGCTGTCTTATGTTTAGTGCTCATGCCTTTTTAGAATGTGTCCTGGCAGGTGTGATGTGCAAAGATGGTTTCAGGGTGTCTGAACTGTGCCGGAGGTTGTTCTGTCAGGCCAAATCATGTGGATTAGTCCAAGTCTGTCCTGTTGACGTGTCAATGCCTTTTGGTATGGCAGCTCTAATTCTTGCACTTCTAGGTCCCAAGCTCTCTGCCATGTCCCATCCTCATGAGCAGCCTCAAGGCGCAGTAGAGGGCCAGGATCAAAAGATGACTTATCTCATGTCAATCTCTCGTTCATAGTTCATGCAGAACTTGTATAGGGTCTAGTTTGGGCAATTCTTTCTCAGGTTTTCTAACTAGTCCACTATCTAGGTCAGAAAAAATATAGATGTAGAGTGGACAATGTAGGTTCCAAGGCACTTGTGGAAAGGGGTAAAAAATAACCTTAAGACTTTGTGGTTGGTGGTGAACTTTGTGTTGATAGTGAAGACTATTCAGTATGAAGTAAAACACAGAGAATTTTCATACTGAAAATGTGTGTGGTACAATGCGGTGTATTTAAAAAATAAGTAGTGTGAATTTTTTATAATGTCATTCTTAAACAACTCTTTTGCCATTTTTGATGAGTGGATTTCAGAACATAGAAAACTGTAGAAGCAAGGAAATCACATATGCAATATCAGGAAAATACATTGTACAAACCTTCAGAGAAAATTTTGTGGGCTTAGTTCAGTTCTTTGGGAAAGATAGTGGCCTTTTGTTCAGTGCTATCAGAATACATAAGAGATAACTCACTCTAACAATAGAAATAATTTATTCTTTATGCTATGTTTTATTGATATGCCGTGGAAGTCTTGTCATGATGTCATCAAGCCACAACATGTGCACAAAGCGGACAGGGAACAAGAATTTCTAACCTGTCTTTAATAATGCCTTTTCCAGTGAAAATGATATTCTTAATTTCATGTCTGTCATTTCCTTGCAATTTGTTTTTTTCTTGAGAGGGGGGAGAACAAAGGGGCCCTGGTGAATGCTTTTTACCTCTTTTCCCCCCAATTTACATGCAGGCTGCTGAAAGGAAATCACATAAAGTAAAAACAGACTTTCTATTACTACTGAACTGTCAAGTTCTGCCCATGTTTTAAATATGGAAAACCTGCAGGAATGAAAAGTGTTCACCATCTTGCAGAACCCACCGATAAACTGTGTTGGGTCATTTGAATTCAAGGGGCATCGTGTAAGATAGGAGTTTCATTTTCCTGAAAATTAAGAATACTGTTTCACATTTCCTTTTGATATTGCTATATTACTTATCAGCAGATGTTTAACAGGAAAATGAGACTTGCAGAACTTTTCAAGGAGAAGAAAAATGTTTGTTACTTTTATCTCATGACTTCACTGGATCTAGAAGCCATCTTTGAAAATATAACAGGGAGATCACAGGAAAGCTGTACTTTGTTGAAGATTTAATTAAATTTCCTTCCATAGTGCTATGGTTTGTATCAAGCAGAGTTTTAAAAATACTTTTTACAATCTTTCTGTTTATTGAGTATGCTTATAGCAGAATATAGTAGAAATCTACTTCCACTGAAGTACATATCAAAACTCTCATTTACTGTACTGAAGACAGGATTTAATGTCAACCCACTTGTTCTGGTGATATCTCTATGTTATTTTCTTACTTTGGGAGGTTAAGGCCATATGCATGGACATAGGAGAAGCAATTCTGTATAACTAAGTCAGGAAAAATCCTTTGGGTCAGAAAAGGTTCACATCTTTAGGCAGAAGGTCTAATGGTGATCCCTTTGCTCACTAGCATTTGCTGCTGAACAGGTAATTCACTGTTTATTACCATAAATGTTTTCACAAGCAGTGAGAAGAAAGCTGTGTGTGTCTCCTCTTAGGATGCTCCTTATCTCAGCATGGAAGGATTGCCCTAGCAGTAAGCACTGTATAGATCAGATAAAATCTGTCCATTCAGCCTCCATTCAGGCTGCCCTAGACAGAGATGTGAAGATGTCTTTCTGCAGCCCTTTACATCTTGGTATGTTCTACTGTACAGAAGGAGGGACAGAAGTACTCAGGTAATAACAACTAATCCTGGTCACAGTGGGACACCTCTTTCAGGACCAGAAGTCCCAAGTATTTGATACAGTAACTCAGCCAGAAACCTGGGGTTTTGTTTGTTTGTTTTGCTTATTTACATATAAAATCTGAGAGAAACCGGGTTTGGGACAAAACACACTTTGTATATCCTTGTAGATTAAGTCAAAATTAACCATGAACTTAAGGTAGTAGTAATAGGAATAGTTTCATAATTATTATTGCTATATAGATGTTTCCCAAGTAGGCAGGTTAAACATGTTGTTTTATAAACCTAGAATCACAAAAATTTTTAGGCACTGATAATGTAATACCTCTGCAATAATTCTTCCAGAGCTAATATTACAGAGTGACAACAGGATCTTTTCTCTTGAATGAAGTTTTGTGGCCTTAATACAGGAAAGTAAAGATTTCCAGAATATGTAGTTATTAATTCCACCAATATCAGTGAATAGTCTAAAACAGGATAGAAATATGATTCATCCCTGCACTTTAGAGAAATGTTGTGAAAAACATCATAAATCAGCATGAGGGTTCACAAGCTTAGAGTGAAGTGTGATGAAGTGCTTTACTGAACTAGAACTAGTGTTTTTCAGTATCTTGTAAAACCAAACACTGTAAAACATCTAATATTTGACACAAGATTTTTCATATTTGATGTGTGTAACCTTAAGAATTCTGGTAACAATTCATTTGGGCACTTGTGTGAAAGGACTTTATGTCAACTTTTGAAGTCTTGAGACATTAATTTCTAAAGCATTTTCAATGGTCACGAAAGAAAGGGGCTGATGAGCTTTGAAGAAGGGCCGTGTGATCTTGAGCTTTTCAGTGGGTATAATTAAAATGATGTAGTGACCCAGTGTTGATAATCCTTCCAGAAGCTGATGGCAGGTCTCCACTTGTGCTTGCTTTTGGGGTTAGAAGGGTTCCATGCACTTAACAGCTCTGATTGCCTAAATCATTCCCCAGGAGAGGGAAAGCTGGAACAAACTGTGACAACCCACACTTTTTTTTTTTTTTTTTTTTTTTTTTTTTTTTTTTTTTTTCCCTGCTAAGACAAAGTGTTTTGCAGCTGGTACAGAGAACAGTTCAGTGCCATGTAAACAGAATGAAACTAATGGACATCTAGATGAGAAATTGGGGGAATAATCTCAAGTTCACAGTACTCCTTTGGTGGCAGCTGAGGAAGCAGAGAAACAAAGCTAAGGAAGAATAAATTACCATGTTTAGACTCATCAATGCACTCAATATGTTATTTGGTATGAATTAATAACTACTCTAAAATTCAAAATCAAATCTAAATTTCACAAGGCTTTTAAATAACTTTTTTTCTGAAAGAATAATGTGTCCATGAAAAACAGTTTCCCTTTTCATGTACTCCTTGAGAAATTGTTATAGGAATATGTTCATGAGTTCTTGAAAAACCCATTCTGCAGTGAAAGCTTAAGGCATGACTTGTGACATGATCATTAGATGAAAATATTTTAACAAAAAAGAAGATTTGAAGCTTTGTTCTGAGGGAGAATGATTCTTTTGTCTGCAATTACAAAAGTTCCATCACTTCATAAGGAATTTGTTGTTTTTTTTATGAAAAGTTGACTTACATTTTTACACAATTTTTTAAATTCATCCCTAGCATTAAAACATAGGTGTAGTTTACTTCAGAGATATGCAGTGAAATGCAGTGAAACTACTTTGCTTTCAGTAAGTTACAACAAAAGGTTTTTTCATTAAAAAGTGTTTTTTCAGTTATTTGCGTGGTTGTTCTCTCCTGTTCAAACCAAATCACATGATTTCTTGCCAGAAATAATCATAGAAACCAAACCAAAATTACCATGCTCTAACTAGAAATAAAATCACTAAATAACACTGTTGATATCTCCTGTGATAAACCTGAGTTACTCTTTGTCTAAATTGCAAGTTAAATACATTAGAACTAATATCACTATTTCCTTGACATTCAGAAACCCTCAGAATTTTGAATATGCCACAGTCTTTGATATTAATTCCATTCTATCCTAAACTATGCTTGTATAGAAATTAAGATTTTATTTTGGTAGCCTTCAGTGAGAATTGGCTAGTGGCAGAAATGAGCATTACTGTAAAAATTGAGCATTTGTACAGAATAATATTAGCTATTGTAATTCCTCTATTAATACTTGTCATAACGTCACTTCACTCTTCAAAAGCCTACTTTGTTCCAAATCTTAAGGGATCATTCCTTTATGTATATAGAGTGTCATTCTAATACAGTTTGCTTTCATGGAATTGGTTTTTCCCCCTCTTTTCTTTATGTCAAATACCTTTTGATACCTTTATAGACTTCATTGAGTCTAGATCTTAGACTTCTGAAAACATGAAATTGGGAACAATTTATTCTAATTCAAGTAATAAATGTGATACAAAATGAGTTTCACAGCAGATGAATTTCGTAAAGGTTGCTAAATAGTGTCTTTTGCAGAATTACATCTGGCAAATTAATTTAAGTGGTCAAAGTTTAACTACAGCTGCAGAGAGACTATGCTCTGTATTGAGGCTCTAAACTCATAAATTGGTCTTATTTTCAGTTTTAAGTGTATATACTATGCCACAATTACATTTTCTGTTTTGTTAATGAGTTCATGCTATATGTCAAAGTACTGGACTCCCCAAGTGAATAGATAAATGTAAAAAAAAATAATGTGGGTGGAGAGATTTTAAATAACACAATCATAATGATAATCTGTATAAGGGTACTCTGAATTCAATTCCCCCTAGAGAACTGCATTCTGCCACTTCTAACTTTGAATATTTTTAATCCCTTTAAAAACATTTTCCTGCTTAAGGTGTAAGAATGCAACTTCCCTAAAGGAAACATTGGTGGAAGATGTTTTATAAGGATGTCCTCAGCATGTGTGTCTGTCAGGACTGGGGACATGGGCACAGGCAGATTTGGGGACTGAAGCTCCTTGAACATCCAGCAGTGACATCCACAAGTGCACAATCCAATCCCATGGAAAATCAATGTAGTTGTGAGGGTATCTGGGTTTATCTTAGTAATAGCTGTGCAATTAAACAAACTCACTGCCTCTTTTTCTGAATTTGAGCTAATTAATAAGTAATTAATTGCAAGTAGATAATCATTCATACTTTGAAAACAAATTGAAAATTATATTTAAACTGCTGTGTGCCAGTCAGAATTACAGTGGTAGGAGATTTGTCATTTTGGAATAATGAATTTCTTTGCATGGCTTTTCCAAGTAGCAGATGTTTTGGTTTATCCTGTTTCCCATTTCTAACCATTTTATTGCCATTGGTACCAGCACTGTAGCATTCTCCCCATTTTAATCTGAAAACCCCAAAAGCCTGGGGTAATATTGTAAAGAATATTTGTGGGTATCCTGAGGGAAAAATAAGACTCCCACACTGCTGTGAGAGCAATAAAGAGCAATGCTGTAATTTACTGTTGTCATTCACATGAAATACATTTTGTTCTAAAATGGCCCATCTGGAGCATATCCATAGTAGGGGACATATACCTGTCTTCTTTTAGCATACTCATTTATTTTGTCTAATGGACATAATATACAAATGAAGTGTAATCATTTTTATTTACTCTGGTGATGTCAGCATCAGTTATAAATCTACAATTCACATGCAACTTCAGAATACCAGAAACAAATTTGTCAGTGTTAACATATTTAGACTGATACTATTCTTTTACAGGGTTAAGGCCATTCCTTGCATTTTTAAAGTATTTTCCCTCATGATACAGGGTAATAAATTTCAAGTGTAATATTAAAAATCTGTATGCAAATGCAACATGAAAAATGGTTCTTGTTGAATATAATTGTTCTTTAAAAATACAATTGCACATAAATAAATTACAACAGAAATAGTAGAACTAACGGTACTCTGAAGCAGAACTGTTATATTTTTGCCACTATCTATACTTCATTAATGTGTAGGAAATTTTTACTGAAGTGAGGAAAAACCTGAAAAAAATACATTAGAAATTTTATACAGTATTTCTGAAACTGAATGTGTGTGTAGCATGTAAAGTAAGGATTTAGAACAATGGCAAAGAAAGAGCAGTGTTTGAACTCTGTTGGATCAGCAAAAATATACATTTATCTTTTTTTAAAGAGTATGCTTGAGAAGGCTTTATTATTTTTATAAACAGGGATTTATTATTTAGTTAAAATAAGAGTATTCTTATCAAATCTTTCACTAATCACCGGCTGGATATTTATCACTCAGCAACAGACAGAAGAGAGGAGGTTTTCTTAATCTTCCAGAAAGTATTTCACACACACCAATTTCTCTTATTCCCTGGCAGAAGACAATAGTGAAGCAAATACAGCATTGACAAGTCTAATGAAATAGTAGAATATTTTTTAAAGACTCCATAGCTCATTTCTTACCTGTATAGTTGTTTTCATCATGCAGAAATTTGTATAAGAGTCTATAATTTTTAAAAGCGAATGGTACTATATTCAGGCATGATTAATGTTATCACACTAAGTACCAAAGGAGGTAATCATAATATGCCATTTATGATAATGTCTTGCCATCATTTTATATAACAGTGATGTTTCAGTGAATTTACAGCATTGTGGAGCCAACCATTCTGTTATGGTTCACTATGATTAATGTGACCACCAGTGAAAGCTGATCATAATTAGTCTCTCGTAAACTGACATTAAACAGACTATATCCCCCAGAATAAATTTAATCTCATTTTGAGTGTGAAACATGGCTAATAACTTCTCTATAAAATCATAAGAAATATTTAATGAGAAGCGGAAGTCTACTATACGCTGAAAAATGCTTTTTGTAATTCTTGTTTTCCTAGATTTTGGTGGAAGGTACTGTAGGAGATGGTTTCACTGGAGACATTGGACTTGATGATGTGTCGTTTCTGGGCTGTACTCTTTACAATGGTAAGAGTTGAAGTGGATCTCCCCAAGCTGTGAGCTGATTCATTGCTGTCATTTTTAAATATAAGTAAAAAACAGGTTAAACTATGAATCAGGAAATCCACACTTGTTTCCCTGCTTCTCAGACCCTCATATCCAGGCACCAGCACAAAATAATTTCTGCTGTGCATGTAAGGTCCAGAAGAGATACTGAGTGAGAAGGATGCAGCTTCTACACTCTTTTAGATCTTGATTCCTAGAAGGTAAAAGAAACTTAGCTGTGTGCAAATGAACTGAGCTTTCATTCAGCCAATTCAGTTTGATACAGCTTTCCACCTCCCCCTAATAATTCTTTATACCATGCCAATTGCTCTCATGTGACAGCACACAAATAGTTCAGCTGGCAGAGCAACCCGTTGTCAAAAGTCATTGTTACCAAGGGTGGAAAAAACTTTATAGAGCTGTAAAATATTATATCCCAAAATACATGTACTTTAAGACATCAGACTCAGGACATGGAGTTTTCCATGGAAGAGATTTTAAGAGGCTGCTGTCAGCTGCAGCAGGCGTTGCAGGGTGTGACAGTTGCTCTAAAGTCAGGAGAGGGATGTGGAGCAGCAAACAATTTAAAACAGTGTCTGAATATTGGTATTGTAGCACTTACTCTAAAACACCCTTACGTGGATACACTTTGTTCTGCTACTCCTAAAATTTCTTATAGATATGATTAGTTCTACAAGGATATCAAATCAAGGATTATCAAATGTGTATGGTATTTCTTTCACAGATAATTATCTAGTGTTTTACCGTATTATACAGGATAAATAAGTTATTATAACATTATGGATATGAAGGCTTTTTGTAAATACTCAGTTAAAGGATTGTGCCTTGTATTGAGGAAAGAAAATCTTAAAAGAACTGATCAGAAAATTCCTAAATATTTTCAAATTAGTTAGGAAGAAAACTTTAAAAATAAACAAGAAATTGGAAAGCACAGAGGGTCAGAGTTTCAAAGTTCATAACTAAGGAAAAAAACCCCCTCATTGTTTGTGGAAAGATAAAATGAAAATAGTCAAGTATAATGGTGGACAGGAATCAGATTTGGTGTTATGTATATTTTTAAAATTGAGAGCAATTTTTAAGACAGTCCAGGGTCTGCCTTTATTTTATATCCCTCATGCCATAAAAATATTCCAACAACAATAAAAGCAAAGAGACAGTTGGAATAGCCTGCAAAATAGATAACAGCTATGGCATATTTGACCCATATTTAACACAAGCTGGATCAGGTTGAAAAGCAGGGTTCCCCTGTCCCTGCACACTAGAATCAAGCACAGCCCAATTGCTCTTGTTCCACTTAAAGTGATGGTAAAATCTCTCATAAGTAACATTAAAGATGTTGAATCTTTTGAATCTTGAGTGTGCTGCTTCAACACATCATTTGAACACCCAAACCAAAGGCTATTCACTCTGGACAAAATGGTATTTAATAAAATATAGAAAATAAATTGTTTCAAAATAGAGGAAGTATCAGATCCTCCCTTCTTTTCAGGTGTTGTGAAGGTTATGATTATTCAAAATTTCTACTTCCATTTCAGTGTATCAGGAGCAGAGGCTTGAATGCGGCATTTATATTTAAAAAATTCTGACCTATAAAGTCCTTGTTGTTATTCTGAGTTGTAGATAAATTTTTCAATTCATGCAATTCTTACTTCCAAACATCCTTTACCTAATTCTTTTTTTGAGTTTTAGGACATTTTGAGACATTATTCATTTGACTGGAAAATAATTTATATAATGTCATAGGCTTGCTTTCTATCCTACACAATAGAAATGGGTAATTTATTATCAGTACTAGTGCTCCAGTCTCCAGAGATTAAAAGAGAAAAAAATTCCTTGCTACCCCAGGCACATTTAATATAAAAAAGTCTTCACATGTACTTTTTAATAAACTCAGGTGTACTGTTCAGGTGCATTGTGCACTACCACTAATAATTTCCTAAATTATTAAATTTTAAAAAGGAGTTTTATAATGGAAATTCATTTTATGGACAATAATAGCAAAAGTTTTCAAGAGAAGAGAGTAAGCTTGAAGAAAGGTGCATAGTAAAGAGTAGGAGGACAAAAAAAGGCAATTGATTTGAAAGGATGGTAATGAGTTTTAATGAAATATAAAGGAGGCAGTGGAACAAGGTGGTGACCTCAGAATAATTTCTTTAATGAGAAAATAATTTTTTTGGCGATAAATTTACAAGGTAAGAAGGTTACATAGTAATTTCCACAGTTGCTTGTAGTAATCAACATGTTAAAAACCCCATTATCATCTGAATAATCTGTTAGCCTTGGTTCACAGGGAAAATCAGTTTCTGTGATTGCTGCGTGAGTCTCAGCATTAGTTTTTTGAAATTACTCACTGGGTTAATCCAAATTTGAAAGACTAGCAATAGGAGTAAATCCTGCAAGTGTCAAAGATTGAATGGATGGTGTGACAGAACTAGTGCTTTCCACAGAGGAAAGCTCCGATTCAGTTCCTGCTGAACAGCATTTAAGTCACTCAACTGTCCAGGCATGATTCCAGTAAAGCCATACCCTGGAAAAGGGGGACAGAGGCAAGGGGAGAAATCATTATGAAGCTGGAATGCCTTAGTCCAGGTGCTCAACATCCTTTTGGCTCCTTTTTCAAAGGAAACTTGCCCACTATTTCTACAACCACTTCAGGAACTTCAGTTCCTGCCACGCTCCCCATGAACAATTGCACAGAGAAGGAGTTTGTCTGTCGAGCCTCTGGCCACTGCATCCAGATGATCCAGAGGTGTGATTTTAGACCTGATTGCTCTGATAAATCTGATGAATCAGCTTGTGGTGAGTGGATCAAATAATATTCTTAATAGTTTGTGGGTCTTAAACACATTGTTTTAGCAGCTCTATCTTATCTTTGCAATTTGGTAGTAGCACCTAGATGTTATTTTAATGTGGTTTTGCCCAAGAAAATAATAACATTTTACTCTTAATATCTGTGATGTAACACACTTTCTGCCTTCTGGTTCAGATTCAATATTTCAATTCAAGTTACTACAGAAATGTGGCTGGGGAAGGACTCTTCATTTCCCTAATGACTGGCAACCATACATGACAATTTTAAGTGAGCATAGTGTTTTAAAATGTTCACTAGTCCAGACTGGAAGAGAAAAAACTTTAGAGTTTCATGTTTGGGGTGGACATCTGGGGGAACTGTATCCACTTCATACCTACTTCGATGAGTATGGGTTTTGTTTGCTTGTTTGGTTGTTGAGGGG
This sequence comes from Cettia cetti, assembly GCA_013401135.1. Lineage (NCBI taxonomy): Eukaryota > Metazoa > Chordata > Aves > Passeriformes > Sylviidae > Cettia > Cettia cetti. The sequence continues at coordinate 16,277 of VZUI01094391.1, forward strand.
TTTTTTTATACAAAATTGTTTCAGCATCAGGAATAATTGTGCCATTCAGCCTACTCCACACAGAAGTGAGTTCCAGCCTGTAATGCTCTGGTAGCCTTATGGGATCTCTGTAATGGGGACAATGGGCAGGGTCCACAAAATGCCCATAAAGATCTAACACAATTGGTGATAGCTTCTGAGTCACAGCAGTTCACAGCTGTAGCATTTTAGAAGCTGACTAATGACTCACTTTTGCCTCAAAGAACAGTACTTGAAAGTACTGCTATAACAAAGCCAGTTAATGAGGGGGACAGACATCTAGAGACAGTGACCTCATCAGCCTTTGCAAGCAAAACTATTGTCACTGAAAATGAAAACTCTGTATTCATTACACTTCGCAAAGGGAGTTCAATCATCTCTCTCAGAGCTGAGGGCTCAGTGAGGAAAAGTATCATTCAGTCCCTATGTCTGTTTCTTGTATGGGAATAACTGGAAGAAACGAATCTGATGTTTAAGTACCACTGGACAGTTTCCTATAGTGTGAAAAAACATCAGTCATTGGAATCTTGCCCTGAAACATAACTGCAGAGCCCTCTCAATATTTCTCCCTTCAGAAATTTACATTGTCTTACAAAACATCTTCTCCTTCTAAGCAAGATAAATACTGTGGAGAATACACGTTTACGTATTTGCTCTGAGGTCTCCCATCACTAATATGGGAATTTATCACTTAAATGACAACGCTGGACTAGGACTTAAAAACGTCCTTACTGAAACAGAAATATGCTCACAGGAAGGTGTTATCTTTCTCAGAGGCACTTTAAATATAATGTTGATAAAGCATGTTATAAAGGGGAATAAGCATTTAATGCTTCTCATCATTCCCAGAAAGCATCACAAATCTTCATATGGGCAACGCATGGGACCACACGGGCAGCAATTTGCTTCCTTAGTGAGGATATCCAAGCTACAAATCAAAACTCACTCTCTCTTTAGTCTACTATTTTAAGCCTTCAAGGAAGGAAGCATCAAGCACATTCTACCAACAAACTGATTTCTTGATACAGCATTTTTTTAATGGGCTTATGGGTTAAAACAAATTCTTGTTTCCTTTGCACAAGTCTCGCAGCAGAGCCACGTAAGTGTAATAATCTGTTCCAAAGTTCTGGATAGTGACTAGACTCAACTTCAACCATGTGCTGGAGAATAAATATTCACAACAGAGAATAAAATTGGTTTCTTTACCCTAAGTAGCATCAATAGAGAGCTCACTGTTGCTCAGGAAGCAAAAACTCATTGGAAGGCAGATGCATATTTATTTAGTAAGACAACGATAATTTGTTTTAATACCAATACCAAATAGCTGCATTTTTATGTAACTTTCAAGTTTTGTGAGGACTGCTTGAAATCTGGTGGGGTTTTTTTGAGCAATGGTCATGGAGTTTGTAGACTATGTACAAAGATTTTCCAGTGTCGTCAGCCTACAGGACTGAAGACAGAACCATACAGCAGCTCACAGATTCTCAGCTGATGAATTTTACATGAATTTTCCTGTATATTACATTACAGGTTATTAGAACTCTCTTAAGGCTGGTCAGAACTCACAGAAAGTAGGTACAGTAGAGGAAGAACATAGAGGTGCTAATGAATTGGTATATTCCCAAAACTAGGATCTGTCTTATAGAGGAGAAAATATAAAATTCATGTTTTATCTGTAAGGAAAAAACTATGCTTGTTAGTAATGTGTCAGTATTCACCAATACTATAAATTGAATCCTTTTATTTCCACGTTACTTATTGGGTTGTAACATGAGTTACAATCATGTTAATGATTTTCAATTTTTATATAAACATGAGTAATCACTGTTAATCTCTAAAGTTATGGAAGTCTGTGACTTTGAAGATAAAGGCCTGTGTGGATGGCATCAACCAGCCTTGGAACACATGTCAGAAGATAATTCAATATGTATCACAAAAACATTCAAGTGGCAGCTTGGAAGAGGAGCAAATCTCTATCCCGAGCAAGGACACCGCCCATTAACCGATCATACAACGTGAGTACGTTTTTTCAGGTGCTTGACTCTCTTCTAGAATGTGTCATCTTAACTACATATAGATTGTCAAGGACAAAAACTGCTTCATTTACAACACTGAAGCAGTTTATTGATTTATTTATGACATGTAATTAACTGACAAGAGGTGAAGTAGGTATGCAGGATCAATACTACAGATGAATCAAAAAAAAAAAAAAAAAGCAGGCAAAAATTTCTAAACACCTTTTATAAGTAACTCCCAAAAGTTTCAGTACCTCCCCATCCAGAGAAACACGTGCACTCCTCCCACAGGATTTACGGAGTAACAAGCATGTTCCCCTTTATGGGAAAGTGAGTTTGGAAGACATGGCTGCTCCAGCTTTTCCCTCCTTCCAGCACCCCAGACTGCCAGCCCAGCAGGCTGTTGGCAGCATCCAGTGGGAGGCGTGCTCTGCCTGGTCTTTGCAGTGGTTGTGGCACCAGCAAGATGACCTCTGGCATGTCCAAACCAGGTTTTGGCCACTGCTCTTTGCACTACATTGTCCATCCCTGCTATAACAAAATTTCATCATACTTTTATACCTCTTTTCAAGCTGAGTTCTCTTTTCAAAGCTGGCTTTGTAATTAATTTGGCACTGCTTAATTTAGTTCATTGTGGTCATCCTTTTGGTTAGTTTTAAGTGAATAACTTCTCAAATGGTCTTTATTCACACAGAAGATTTCTGCTCACTTTCCTAACTTGCTAGCTATTGTTAGTTGTTAGCTGTTGCTACCAATTTTGTTATTGTTATTGCTAGCTATTGCTCTTATCATGGCAGTTTTGCCCAAGGGTGGGCCGCACAAGCTAACACAAAATGTCCTGTGAATTCCACACTTATTTAATATTTAACTATTGCAGTTCAAAACTACTGTAGTGAGAGCTAACTTCAGTTTAGTTGGTAATTTTTTTTTACAAACTCTTTTTATTTTACCATTTCTCTGGTTTATAAATTCATATTAAAATGCAAAATATTTTTATTGTCTCAGTGAAGATTTGTAAATTAATGTTGCATTCTAGGTAGAATGCTTAACATACTTACTAGCTCCCCCAAAGATAATTGTTTGATTTATCTTAAGGTGCAAAAATTAGCTTTTCTGCATGAACATTTTGGTCTTAAATGTGTGGGCGTTTTTTGATTACTTTTTATTAGAAATGTGTATTAAAAAAAGCATTAATCTAATGTATTCCAGTTAAAAGCAACAGTAAGACTGAAAAAGAAATCCCTACAGGTAACTAGCAAATGTATTGAGTACAAACAATTTTCAGTGTTATCCAACTTCATTAATAAGCAAATTTCTGTCCAGTGTAATTACTCTGGACAGAAAAATACTTGCCTGGTTCTAGTGACAAGTATGTTTACTTTCTGTGACAATAGCCCATAGAGTGCAAAGACAGGCTTTAAATTAAGACCACTTCAACAAAGTGTTTCCTATACTTCTGCTAGTTTAAAGAGACATTATTTTGCATTTACTCAGCCTGATTTTCTATCACTATTAAAGAGTGAGCTCAATATGTTAGTTTCACTGTGTACTTCACTAAAATTACTGTATTTTTGCAAAAATCCCAAAACAACAATACCAAACCCACAAAAAAAAATCATTCAACAATAGCAAAGACTTAAAATGCTGTCTAGTTGTTTCTAGGTCTCTACATTATATATGAAAAGGTAGCGTATTCCATTAAAAAAGAGCAACAGTTTGCAATAGATTGGCTGTCAAATCTTTCATTGACTTTTCTTTAATTGTTGTATATTCGCCAATATCAACCCTGTATTTGTACTTAGTAAATCCTCTCGCAACATTTCCACTATAGGTTTGTGTTGGCACGGTGATTATATAGGTGTGATTGGTTTTTAACATGTTTTCAGGGTTTAATGCAACTGACAGTATATTGAAAAGGACTGATGAAAAGAGAAAGCAAGTGATCCAAAGAGATTCCAGTTTTCTCTTGTGATGTTTCACATGAGACTCGGTTTGGTTCTGTGGTTTCCCCCTTCCCTTTGTTTATTAGCCTATAGAGAAGTACAGAAAATAGATGCTTCCAAATTACCACAGGAGATGCAGAGCAGCAGTCTTGTTGAATTAAAACCCTGCAACATATTTTTTATTTTCTCATCCATTTCTCCCCAATTTCCACTGATTATATGAGACAAGCTGTGTTACTGTAATCTTGTATGTTTGTAAATTAAAATAAAATATTCAGGACTATGTATAGAAATGTTTGGATTCATCCTGATGCAAGAGTAGTTGGCAGTGCAGCTTACAATGCATTCTTTCAGCCAAAAATACCTGTGAATACTTGGAGTCAAACCATCTGCTTCCCAAGAATAAACACTTGGGCTAGCCACATGTAGGCTGGTGAATTGAGAGGTAAGGTGTGAGTCTTTGAAGCTGTAATTACACTAATTAAGTGAAAGTAATTACTTTGCAAATAGAGGGAACAGCTTTTATGTGTATATAGAAACCAAAGGCTGGAGGAATGGAAGCCACTATGGGAGTCTGCCATTGGAGCCTGGCTTGAGCTAAAAAAAATCTGCCATGTGTTGTGCAAAGGGCTAGGTGACATTGGCATTGTGCACTGAAGATTCTATTACCACTATTCATATATGAATGTAGAGCTCCTGTGACATATTTCTTCTGTACTTAGCAAATGGAATTCTCTATTGCAGTTAGGTTTCTAAAAGCTGCAACAAAAAAAGTATCAGTTTGTATAGGCTTAAACAAGTGTATTAAATTGACACCAGCAAATGGATAAGTCTATTAGTTTATTTCCTTTCTAAAGAATCTGGTTATTGATGTAGCAAATTCTTTGACATTATTAATGATATTTGGGTACAACTGTTAATTGAAAACTTTGCAGCCACTTAATTGATATGATAATTCATGCATGAAATCTAATAAATCAAAACAAAAATGGATGTGGAGATAAAACTCTAAGCTGACATGATAATTATTGCTGTGTAAATAGTTCCCCTGATAAACATATTTTTAATACAGCTGTCTTTCTTTGGTACTGCTTTTCAGACAATCACTATCAAATTAAGGACAGGAAATTTAGGCAAAATTAGAGGGTTTAAGAAATATACTTAACCCCAGAAGTTTTTTCAGCGTCAAAAAATATTTTAAATTTGAGAGTCTAAGAACTTCATAAGAGGAGAAAAAATTATAAAGTATTTTGTGTGTGATTTTTGGTTTTTTCTTGTTTTTTTTCTTCTTTGTGGATTGTTGGGTTGTTTTTCCTTGTGTGTCCAACTTAAATAATATCAACTACTTTTATGAATAAGCTAATGGCCAGAAATTATTTGCAAGATGATGTCAAATTATTTCATTGCAAGCAATCATAATTTAATCAAACTTAATTTTGTACAAAGGAAGAGAATATACTCAAAGCCTTTTTTACCTGTTACATAAGGATGCAAGATCATGGGATTAATCACATAATGAAAATAAATTAAACAGTAAGACAGGGCTGTTTTTTGCACTGTTCATAAGTTGGGACAAAACAATATGTGCTCTTATATTTTCTGACAGAATTATAGCTGATACATAATAAGAAAAAATTAAATTGGTGGGGGAAGTAAGCTACAATTGTAACATTCAAGGAAGGTAAGACAAAGAATTTTCCTGCAATGTTTAATCATTTTGTGAGGGTAAAACTTTGCCAGTTCATTTTCTTTCTGAAATTCATACTTATTACCTAAAACAAGGCATCAAAGTTTTATGTGATAGACTTGACGCATGGTCACAGATAGAATTTTTCATTCGGAATTTTTTTTTTTTTAGGATCCAGTAATAAATATATTATCATTTTATTTAGCACAAGAATTCCTTCTCACATTTCTGGTGGTTTTCTTTTGAGCAACTTTCTGATGTCAGTGTCCAGTTGCAGGTCTCAGTATGATCTGTCTTTTGGTGTGTTAAGCACTTGTGGCTCCATTCAGTTTGAATTAACCATTGAACCTCAGTCCTGTATTCATGTGACAAAGTTTAGATGCTCAAGATAGAATGTTTTTTCTCTAGCACTATGCAAAGAACTTGTTCAGTTGGCATCCAGCATTTTAGACAGCTGTGAATACAAGTAGAGGTTGCCTTCTGCAATAGGAAGTAGCTCTAGGACATCCTTTCAGAAAGCTGTCTTCCAAAAAATTTATGTCTGCTTTATTATGGCATGACAATCGTATTCCATCTTTTGTTTCTGAATTTATTAAGCCTAAATATTAAATGTTAATGGATGTAGGAGGTTACTAGAAAAAAAAATATTTCAAAACATAGTTAGAGAACTTACTCTTTTTAAGAATAACTAATTTGAAATTAACATGACACATGGCTATAAGTAAAAATCTGCATTCCTAACAACTGTTTGCTCTCAATTATTTTATTTTTTTAATCTATACAGAAATGCTGAAATTAATTCAATGAAAGCCTTCCTTTTTTTTTTTTTTTTTTTTTTTTTTT
>VZUI01094395.1:0-11778 GCA_013401135.1 Cettia cetti
ACCACTAATCCATGTCCCCAGACATGGCTTTTTGGTGGCCTTGGCAGTATTAACAGGTGGACTCGATCTTGGAGGCCTTTCCCAAGCTTTTCTGTGATTCTCTATTTTTTTAAAGTTGGTCTTGGTCGCACTTTGCTTCCTTCCTGCCATCTCCCTGTGCAGAGTTGCTGGGTTCTGGTGGGTATAGCACAGACCCTCTGCTGCCCTGCCTGTAAAGGACAGATCTAAACAGACCCACACTCCCCCACCCCCTCCCCATCACTCATTATTTAACTTACAATTGGGTTTGGGAACGCCTGCAGCTGCACGAGGAGGTGCTGTGGGAATGCCCCTCTGGATGGAGCCCATTTTGTTCCTTACACAACAGGTACCAGGAAGAGGCAAATTCTGCTGTTGTGCTGCCACATCGGTTCTCTGTTATCTTGCTAAACAACTCCATTTTGACTGTTATTCAATACAGTTATTCCGTGTTCCTCTGGAACATTGTTCCGTTTGCAGTGTTCTTGTGTGACCTTAGATGAATAGTGTGGGAGCTGTCAAAGTGTAAAATTAGGCACATTATAAAAACATCAATGGAAAAAAACACTGTTAGTGTTGGATAGTATTTTCCTCAGTAATAGCTTAAAAAAATAAAATTGAAGAGACTTTTGTCTCTTTAGAAATCACACTCAGCTGACAACAGATACACAATTCTGATTTCTTTAGATTTACGTTCCCTGTTATTACTTAGCTGCCATAGAGATAGATACGTGATACCTTATACAGCCTGCAAATGCTGTGAGATTTGAGTTCTACAATCATCTAATAGTGTAATTTGAAATACTGAATGTTTGTTTTCACTTTCCAAAAAACGTCATTACTGTTCTTTATACGCTGTTTGGCAGCTTCTGCATCTTAAACTGCATATCAGAGGATGAGAGACATTCCCCCACTACTGAGAAAAACATCGACTAATATGATCTGAATAAAAAAGCAGGAGCTTAAACTTTTAGCTATATTTGAACATCAAAATGTTATGAATGGCAGCACCATGTCAAACCAAAGTACTGACTAGTTTGGCTCCTTGCCTCTGAGAGGGATCAGGTTCTATGGGAAGAATTTCTGAGCAGAGCAAGCATTTATTCCACAAACCCTGAATTGTAAGGAGAAGTAACTTTGGAATAATACTGAGCTTGATATCATAAAAATTGCTACTACCTCAGTTAAGGTCCTGTTGCAAAATGGATTTTATATTCTGGCTCTAGTCTATCTCCTGTTTTTTTCTTTATCCATATTATAAAAGGAAGAAAATTTCAGCATTACTGGAATATTTTCCCTCTGCCTCTCATTCACAAGAATACCAAAATTTCCAACCCCTACCACGTTTTTATCTAGTCACATTTAAATGTGCATTTGACAAGTGAAAAATCAAATTGCCAGACTTCACTAAAAAGTAGCAGTCCCCTACTTACTATAGCTATGCATGTGCTTAACTTAGCCAAAAAATTATCAGCGTGGCAATTAATTTATGCCTCCCTTTCCACCAGAGTGAATGGCATTTAAGGGATGTGCACATTTCCACTGTGCATGGTAACCTGCTGCCACCTGGGCCATAAGCTGCAGGTGGCAGGAGGGCAGGACAGAGGTGACCTCTGCTCACCAGGGCTGCAGGTTGGTCCATTAATGTGCTAATGGGATACTTCTGGTTTGCTGCAAGCCCAAGAGTTCCGTGCTGTCAGCCACCTCAAAACACTCCAGGTGTTTAGGTGGTGTCCACCTCTGAGCTTGGAACACTGCTCAGCTGTAGCTTTCACATTATTACGCTGTTCAGCACATTTGTTTCAATGCCTGGAGTCCAATTACCTGGAATGAGTTGCTTCAGGAGCTCTACAGGTTTTTACTCTAGGTAGTAGATGCAGTAAGGATCCCTTTACTTCCCACTTAATCCCAGTTTTTTAAATCTATGGTGAAATATGATTCCCTCTAGGGGTGTAATAAAAATACCCTGGAAAGACCCTTTTCCTTAATAGAATCTGATTTATTAAATAAGCACCTATGTCCATGTAAATCTATATATGGATAATCTATTTGTACACAGATTTACTATGATTTTAAGCCTAAGAAAATACTTCCACTTCTTGCTTTTCATTATACCATCAAGAAATAAAGGAATTTGAATTCTGAAAACCCTTCATACTCAGAATAACATTTTTCTGTTGCTTAACAGTGTAAATGATAAAATACTTCTTAGGCTTATAGTATATAGCAGGGAAAATGCCCTACAGAGCTGCAGGAAGTAATTTAAGTAAGATACAAGACAACTAGATATGTTTATAAATGAAAAGGACAATATGTGCATAAAAGTTCGTGAGATTGACTCTGGTAAATATTTTTTCACTCCTATTTTACTCTTCCTTTTTTATTTGATATTGTTATTATGATAGGTGTGGAATGTGTTGCCTGCTGCTGCAGAGCCGGCAGATGGAGCAAAAGAGCACAATAAATAGTTGGTTAAAAATATCCTGAATGCACTCATTCCGAGCTGGGGGAGGGGAGGTGGCTTCAACCCTTTTTATGCTCAGTATTTGTCCAGTGCCATGGTTTCCCATCTGTCTGATCTTGCTCCCATTCTGCCTATAGCCATCTGCATCACTCACTCTAACTTTTCACATAATGACCAATTCACCCCAAAATGAGTCAGGTTGACTTCACTTTTTTGTGTAAACATTTTGCTACTTCTGTATGAAAATGCCCATGGTAAAAGATTGATTCAGTTTTCTCTTCAGAAAAGTTTGGCTTTCAGAAAATTTGAAGTATAAATATTCTCCTGTGAACATCTCAGTTGATTAAATCAGTATGGTATCTTATGTTTTATGTGATTAGCAAGAATATGAAGAATTTTTTAGTAGAAAAAATGCATTTTTTTTCTAAGGAGAAGGTTTTATTGTAAATCTGTTCTGCTAGGTCTGTGGTAAGTGATCAGGGTTTTTCTGACAGCTTCTCAGCTCTATGGCCACTCATTGTGTAAAGAAATGATAACAGAAATATTAACAGAAACATAAACACCATTTTCAGTGGAATAAAATTGCTCAGAATAAGATTGTATATATGCATAAAAGGAATGGAAGCTGTCTGCCACGTACATAAAATGAAGAACAGGAGGCTTGTTGAGTGTTTTTTATATAATTTGAGCCTATTGTTCGGATTTATTTTAATGCACTGTGTGCTTAGACGTCTTCAGAGATGTCTCTGGGTGATATTTTATTGCTGCTAACCTGGGAGCAGTTAGTTCTGTATGGGTACACGTATGTTGTACTATAATTTGCTGAAGGCAGGTGGCTGAACACAGATATGCGGAGGACTTTCCATCCATAAACCATGACAAACACTGCACTTCCCTCCCTGTCTGTGAATTCAGATTTTATTCTCCTGTTATGCAACTAAAATTACTGAAGCAACTCTTGAGGTGACAGTACTGTCTTCTAGTCACAGAATTAACATTTGTTTTGTGACATGGATCACTTATAGATGTATATACAACCTTACTAAAAGTTTCACGGTCTTGATGAGCTCGTTTGAGATCTCTTACTCAGCCCCAGCTTGAATCACAGAATCACAGAAAGGTTTGGGTTGGAGGTGACCTTAAAGCTCTTCCACTCCCACCCTGTGCCATGGGCAGGGACACCTTCCACTAGACCTGGTTGCTCCAAGCCCTGTCCAGCCTGGCCTTGAGCACTTCCAGGGATGGGGCATCCCCAGCTTCTCTAGGCAAACCTGTCTTAGTGCCTCACCACCCTCACAGTAAAGAATTTCTTCCTAATATCTATTTTAAGCCTACTCTCTTCCAGTTTAAAGCCATTCCCCCTTGTCCTAGGTCTCGTGTTGCAGCTGGTACTTTATAGTACCACAGCAAACTCCAGCAGACTGAGTTAGTGTTTAGTAAAGACCCTCTGAAGACAGAGAAACTTGTCAAAGCCTTGCTTTTCAGGCTTCCTCCACTACATTCTCCATTTCTGTTAATTTATCTTTGCATTTTTTTCTCCTTTTTTACGCAAAACACTGCCCCACATTCTGTGACATTTGACACCCAGGCAGCCATCTCCATCCCTCCCTACCTGAACAGAGAAAACTCTTCATTGGGTTACACTTGAGATTCGTGGAAAACAGTTTTTGCTGTCTTAGCAGAGTGCTGTGGCAGTGCCCTACAAAAGCAGCTGTGGTACAGCAGTGCAGGATGCTGCTGTGTAAGGAGATACATCCCACCCTGGAGTTAATACTCTTGCTTTATCCTCGTTAGTAAGATAAGATTGCTGCTCCCTTGTAATTCATAATAGCAGTCACGTTGACCCTTGACTTGAGGGTCTTTCACAATCCTTTAATTTCTTCTGGCCTCTTTGATTACACTAGAGAATATTTGTGTTGAATTTAGCAGTGTGAGGACTTAAGCTCAGATAAAAGAGTAACTTGGTCACGTCAGCTGGGCCCAGGTGCTTGAGGACTTGAATTTGGAGGTGTAGAGTATCTGAAGGTCAGATTTATAAATGCTACTTGTATCTTGTGTTCTCAGCTGAAGTGGAGATGTGCTGGGCCAACAGAGTTGAAAAGGAACTTGCAGAAGAGGACTGGGAATGAGCAGACCCCCTGGAATGTATAAATTGTCTAAGCAGGGAACTCAAGGGCAGATGAGGAAAAAGTTGCATGTTAGAGGTGTAGCGGTTAAGAGAGAGTAACCAAAAAGCTGTGCTGACTTAATCTTGCAAAAGTAAATTCAAATGACAACTAGATGGTACTAGAAAAAAATCTAAGTGGAACTACCTTAATCCTGGATGAAGTTGAGATTAAATGTGTCTGGTTATGCCCAAGATGCCTATTTCTTTTCCCAACAGGCTGATTTTGGAGAAGATAGCTAATGACATCGAGGACAGAGAAACAGCAATTACATATTACAAAATACAACCACAGTTTGAACAGGAGAAGCAAAGCCTATTAAAAAGGCTGGTGACCTGTTAGTCACACCTCACTCACATCCTTTAGAAGGGGTTAGAGGAAATAAATAGATTCTGATCTAGCAGATAGAAATGTCATAAAGTCTAGTCTGAGTTTACTAAAATAAGTAACTGATACTTCTGCTCAGTCTGGGCTTCAGTGAAGTGCTTAATAAGCATCACTTCAGGAAATTGTTAGTGAAACTGGAGGCGATTAAAATTATTTAAAGGATGGTGAGTGTGGTAGAGGACTTGATGTAAAGAACTAAGGCAGAAAATGGAGTTTTAGTGTTGTGTGAATTGGTCCTGGTGTCTGTTTTATTTAATATTTTCAGTAGGGATCTTCCAGGAAGAGGGGTCAAATGCAATACATGGAGTAGGACAGAATTTCCAATGTGTAGTAAATGATCAGAATATCTGTGAGGAAGACAATGAGGATGGGTAAAATACAAATAGCTTTCAATTTTGTACCATGAACTTCAAGGATATTAGCTGAAATACTGCTGTTTGGGGCCTTTTTTTACTACAAGCTTCTCATCTCACATTATCCCACAGCTGGAAATTACATAAGAAGAAAAGATGCTGGTTGTTTTAGATGGTGCAGGTTACCTGCCAGCCACTAATGGAATGTAGCCACGAGAGAGGCCAAGGGCAATGCTGTGTGTAAGAAACTTCCCCTGAAGAGAGGAAAATCATAATGTCACTAAATAAAGCTTTTGTACCGTTTCAGACCCGAAGTGTGTTACTCTTGTCATCACATTGACAAATGAAGAATTCATAGCAGGACAGGGCAGGGCAGGGAAGATCTGCTAAGGTGATGGAGGAAAATGTGGCCATGTGTGTCCTGGATGGAGTGGCTGGCAGCAGGCAAAATGTGGGCTGAGAGTGCGTGTATGTTTGCTGTCTGCAAGGATATCAGAGAATATAAGGAGGGAGTTCGAGGAGTTCCTTCAGCTGAATGCCAGCATTAGCATAAGAAATAAATTGATGTAAACTGACAATTACTGCTTTCAGGCTTGAGGCTGGGAGGCTTCTGACCATGAGTGATCGGTCTGACAGACACACTGGATCTGGATATCAAGCTGGCTTTTAATGTCATTTATTTTTAAAAACTAATTGTGAATGGTAGTTGAAAACTGGAGTCAGTGATTCAAAAGGTCCTGTTCAGGCTTAGGTGCCTCTAGTCCCAATAGTATCTGGATTACATTATAACTTAGACTGAGTTAATATAAACCTTTATGCATTTATTTATCCCATTTCTGGAATCTGCTGAACTGACAGTGAGACATTAATTCAACAGGAACAAGCAGAGAATAAAACCTAAGCAGCGTTTCAGAGTTCAGCTGCCCATTACTAACTCCACGTATGGTAATGTGACATTCTGAGGTGCATTTGGCAAAGGAATTGTGCTTTCACGCTTCTTTGAGCAAAGTTTCAGGTTGTCTTTGCCTTCAGGATATGGGATCTTTTTAATTTTTAATTTTTTATTTTACTTTTAAGCCCTAAACAAAATGGTAGCAAGCCCGGGTCTGTGTTAGGGTATGTCTGCGCAGCTGTGCAAAAAGAGATAATGGCGTATTCAGCTTTTGGCGAAAATTCAGGACTTTTCATCTGTCATCAGAGGTTGAGGCAGTAATGCAAAGTGATACTGGAAAAGCATTATTCTGCTACAGTGACAGCACCATTAAAATCAATAGAATAGGGCTTTTTTTATAATCCCTGCTACAGTAAAAGAATTAACATGCCCGTTAGTTGTGCAAAAGCAGGAAATTATCTGGCTCTGTGCTTGTTTGCCGTGAGTTTGGGTTTAGGAGGCTTTGCCTTTCTTTTAAGGAACAATATATCCTGCCTAGGGCTCCGAGTTCTTAAAAACAATAACTTAAAGATCCATCCAATTTTTGGGAAGGACAGATGATAGGATTTTGTAAATCCCTTAAATGTACTGGTTAGAAAGATCATTTTGACTACAGTGCACTACTGTATCTATAGTCATGAGTAATCTGTAGTTAAAATCCATGGAGATACATACCCTGCTGGATAGAGCTGTCACAAGGCTGCTGAGTAAGTCTTCACCAATTGTAAGGTATCCTAGTGTGGGTTTGGTTGTTTTTTAGCAAGCTCTGTTTTTCACAGCTTTGTTATTGAGATGTGGAAGCTAGTTTAAACTGAAAACCTGACTTTTAAAAATGTTTTCCTCTCCCTGTTTCTAAAATAACCACATTTTTTACCTCTTACCTGAGCTAGATGTACATTTTTTTAAATTGGCCTGTAACCTATATTACCTGCTGTGAACCTGTTTAAAGAAATAATTTATACTTAATTCATATCATAGCTTACTTTATCAAAGAAAGTAGTTTTATTTAAACCAGACTTAGTAAAATCAGTGTTAGACAGCTAATTATTTTCAAAGGCTGGGTTTAATTAGCTTTCTTGAGATTAGACAAAATCTATGGCATAAAAGAGAATTGCCAACCTCTTATCTTTTCCACAAGGTTATAAAAATATTTTGTTACAGTTCTTCAAACACAAGTCTGTATTGAACCAAAACAATACTACATTTATTACCTTAGTAATTCAGACTGTAGAACTCTGGTTTCCAAAGGTGAAAGGCTGATACATTAACCCACTGATCTGCAAGCATATGAGTTTGTGAAAAGTGTTCCATAGCCTTCTCCTCCAAGCAGTGTGGCAGAGAGCAGGATAAAATGAGTGGGAACAAATGGTAGAGTTAGCTAAGTCCTTTTAGCAGAAAGTGTGTTTTTTATGTCAGGAGGCACACAAAGAATTGGTTGTGGGATTTTGGTGGTAGTATGAGATGTTCTGAAGAAATCCTGGGCGTCTGAACCATCAGTTCTCCAAGCCTGTCTCAGTTAGGCTGGCTTTTATTTCATAAAAATATGACAGCTCAAAGCAACTGAGGTCTGAAGAATGGATCATTGATTGCAAAGTCTTCAGTTGGCATTTCTGATTGCCTTCATCATTTCCCCAAACCTATTTATTTAATTTTTAAGATAAATGGCCTCTATGGAATCAAATTCCTCACCCCAGACCATGGTGCTGGTGTGCCTTGGCAGTGAGAACTGCTCTCTGTTATGGAGTCTCCACACTGGCTGTCCCTGTCTGCTGGATGTTGGCATTATTTTCCCTAGCCATAACCATAGGAGCCTCATCAGTACTTCACCTTTCCTTTTATCTCCCATCCAATGCCTCAAGGCAAAAGCACCCATCCTTCAATTAGTTCTAATGGGAGGTGGATAGAACATCAGAGCTTATAATATTTGAACTTCTGGAGCTTTGTGCAATCCTCTTTTCATATGTAAATATTGCAACTTCAGAAAGCTGGTTAGTCGTTCATCAAAGCATATTCTTTCATAATTTCTGGTTTCATATGATTTGCCTCACTTTCTCTGTGATGTTTTCCTGTTTATTAGATTAGATAATAACTCTGCCTTAGATGACAACTTATTTGGCAATGGATAGATACTTAGTAAGTCGTTATGTAAGAGAAATTGCTGTTTAGAAGTCACCTCTGTGATAACCCTGCAGAAATGAGGGAAATTAGCAGAAAAGTAGTTTTGGTCAAAAGCAAGCTGTCCTCTTTTTTCAGATCCACTAAAGGTTATAAAACTGTTTTCTCAGCATTTCTTCCTCCTTCCAAGAAAAGTAACCTCTTCCACCTTTATTTTGAGGGATTATGCTTCAAAACAGTTCTGTGGGTTGCTTTTTTTGGGGGGAGAGGAGGTGGGGTTGGGTTTGTTTTTGGGTTTTTTTAGGGGTTTTTGGGTTTCTTTTGGTCACTGTTTTGGGTTTTTTTGGGGGGAGCGTTGATTTGGGGGTTTTTTGTTGTTGTTTGTTTTGTTTGTTTGCTTTTTGGTTTGATTTGGTTTAGTTTTTGAGCTGGTGGCACTGACATGGTTACTGAGCACAGTATTTCTGCCTCTGGCCTGCTGTGCTCCTCTGTTAACTCCTGGTGACCACTGCTCTTGCTGGACCTCTTGGTGGACAAATTCAAGGTTCCTGTAAAATCACTGTTCTTTTATGTGTTACTCACTCTTTTCTCTATTTGGATCTTCACACAGAGGTTTTGAAGCCTGCACACAAAGTACAGCAGTTAACGACTTCATTAGTAAAATCAGATTAATTTTTTTCCTGGAACAGTGCTGCTAAATGTCTGGATGAATTTGTTGTATAAATACACAAGATTTGGCACCTTTGATTTATGAAGGAAAGGAAGTGATATGTGTATCTCTTCAAGCTCTGAAACAGAGGAGCAAACAGCAAAGGAAGGCCTTTGTTTACACTGGTACTGACAAAAGGATCTTCTGGGTTATAATATTTCATAATACATAAAAAAGAGCTGATGCTTGCTTTGTTCTTTGAGGGATGTGCTTATCATGAAAGATGTGACTGCTTTTGGGCTGGGACCTTAAAAAGCTTATTGGTATATCACATCTCTGGAATCTCAAAAGAGAAAAGCAAGTTAGATACTAATCTTGGCTCAGTTCTTTACTCAGAGAATACCCAGAAAGGCAGGTTTGTACAAGCAGGTGAAGAATGTTTTCCTTGCTTTGACTCTTCCTCTGATGGCATCTCGAGACCACAGACAGGTTTCCTGGAGTTGAAAGAACTGAGATACTCTCCTCTTTCCCCAATTTCTTTTCATTCTGCAGTTGGGTATTCCCTCTCAGTGCCCTTTCACAAGAAGAAGCTGAATAAATTTTTAGCTTCAGAAATGGACAAGAAGTGGTTTCAAAGGATTTTATATCCTTTATTGTCTTCCCAGGGAAAATTAGGTACCCAATTTTTTCAAAATTAACTTAAGATCAGATGGTATTATAAGAGAGGGCTTTTTTAATGAAGTTCAGGACTGGGAGAAAGGATTGATTTTCTGAACATCTGCTTCCATAGTGGTGATTGCTCTCCTTGCAGGGAATAGTTTGTAGCTCCTAAACAACAATTTCTCTAAGTGCAGGTATCTGATATTTTTATGTCAACAGCACAACAACAAATGTGTTGGCAGAGAGTTTTTGCACTGATTGGGGAACAAAAATCTAAATTTGATTGGTGTAAGTGCAGGTTTACTTAAGGGGTGGAAGGTTTGGAGCTGGTTACTTACTAGCATCACTAAAAGCATTGATGCCAAGTCTTGAAAAGGACTGGACTCAAAATGTAGCTGCTTCATGAGTGCCCATTTAGAATAGAACAGGTTAGAATTTACAATTGAATAATTAAACAGAGTATGCAAATTAAAATTTTAGGAGTGATAAAAGCCTCCAGTTTGATTGTATGAGGAGGACTGACAATGCAAGTCAAAAGTAAATATATTTTTTCCTTACTTGCAGAAAATTTGCTCTTCAAACATCAGGTGCTTGGACAACTTCCAGAGTCAGGATGTGGACTAGATTGACCAATTTTCAGGAGATAAATCTTCTGATTCCATTTTTACTGAGTCTTCAAAATGTTAATGATTTGCTATCTGCAGACTTCAGAATATTTCTCAGGGACTGGAACACTGCCGAACTTATGCCGAGGCTGAAGAAATGATTCTTAAAGCATTTCAGTTTAAAACCCCACAATTCATCTGAGTATGAGCTGGGAAAGTGGCCCATAGCATACTGCAGATGAGAGCTCATAGCTGTGCTGCTGGGGTTTCAATCCTCTTCAGCAAAGAAATGGGAAATCTTTCCTTAAAGGTTTGACATCAGTAATGGAGATAAGAATTTAGAAAATTGGAGAGTGGGGAGTTTGGCTTGCTGTACTTAATGAATAGTTTTCACCCATAAGTATGTGATTAATCCAGTTGTCTAAATGATGCATTTTGTTTAAGTATTTAGGTGTCTGAGGATGCATCAATCTCTAGGTGGGGGAGTACAGGTGAGTTGGGAAGGAGTTGTTATTGCTTAGGTAAAACATTTATTTCCAGGCCACGTTATAAAAATAGCTAATTTGCCAATAAAGCAGCCAGGGCACTTCCAGGAATGTGGCATCCACAACTTCTCTGGGCAGAATCTTAGAGTGCTTCACTGCCCTTTGAGTAAAGAATTTCTTCCTAGAAGCTAATCTAAACCTGCCCTCTTTCCGTTTAAAACCACTGCCTCTTGTCCTATCTGTCCCTCCTTTTCATAAACCCATTTAAGGTGGGCTCTGATGTTGTTGTACAGCTGAAATCTCATAAATCCATTAGGTTTATGACGGAACTGTTTTGTCTGCCTGGTTTGATAAGGAGAACCCTTAGGGGCTGTACCAAGATGTGTTTTGGTGGTGTCTGTTCTTGTGGTTCACTTGTGCTGATTTGTATCCTCTAGATCTATTTCCAAGGCCAGAATTTTAAGAGGGTTTTTGTACAAGAGGTAATCAAGTCCATTGGGAGTATTTAGGTGCAGTATAAATACAGAAATGACGAAGTCTGCAGAGTTTTGTGGTCTGGTTGTGTGCAGTCAGCTAAGTGAAATGCCTGGTAGTGATCAGTGTGAGCTCAGCTCTGCACCAGGTATGTGCCCACTCAGCTCCAGCCTGGGCAAAACCAGGGGCCAGGACTGCGTGGCCACCCATAGGTGTCTGCAACATTTCCACATAGATATAGATATATATACATACAAAACAGAATCATATATGCTGAGTTGGAAGGGATTCCCAAGGATCCTGCAGCCCAGCTCCTGGCCCTGCCCAGCACCATCCCCGAGTCACACCCTGTGCCCCAGAGCATCCAAACACTCCCTGAGCTCTGCCAGGCTGGGGCTGTGACCACTGCCCTGGGGAGCCTGTTCAGGGCCCAGCCACCCTCTGGGGGAAGAACCTTTTCCTGATATCCAAC
>VZUI01094398.1:0-12080 GCA_013401135.1 Cettia cetti
CCCCCCCCCCAAAAAAAAAAAAAACACCAAAAAACCTGGCAGCAATGACATTTTAACAGGAAATTAAATGAAAACATTTATTTTGAATTGACATTTTGACTTGAAATGCTGATTTGTTCCAGATTTTTAAGCCAGAGAGCAACAACGCACAGTTGTTGTAAGTGAGGAAAAAAAGGAGGAATATATGAAAAATAGCCACGAACTCTCAGGACAAAGAGGGGACACTTTACCCCTGAGGAGTTCTGTAGGGAAGGACACAGGAGTCAGACTCAGCTTCTGCTCCAACCCACCTTTGCATCAAGTTTGAACAAAGCAAAAAAAGGGCAGTTTTCTGTTTTCATGAGAAAGCCAGAAATTTCCGTGAGGCACAGAGAGTGAGAATCGATTTTTCCCATCTGCCGTTCTCCTGCCGTTGGAGGGTGATACTGTTGATGTGTTGAGGTTTTGCCTTCTTTAAATATCACTGGTATTTATTTTCATTACTTGCTCTTCATTCTAATGAAGCTGAAGTCTCCTCTATGCCCTGGTGGGGAATTTATCCCAAAAAAGCATCTAGAAACGTTTGGTTTCTTGGTCTGCAAACATCCTTTCATCTCTCCAGCATCCCATCTGTCTGTCTAGCTGCTCCTCCACTGCTTCCTTCCTCTTCCCTGTGATCGCAGCCACCACGACCTGTGAAATGAACATTTTCATAAAATCTTCGTTTGCATTTCAAACGAGGCAGAGGCACAGAAACCCACAGGAAAGGAGAAAAAAAGCACAAAAACTAACTTTGCTTTCTCAGTTCCTCCTCATTTCTCACATCTGAAGAGATTATTAAACGTATCTAAAGGTAAAATCTCAACTCTTCCCTACGTGCTTCCAATGGAAATGGTTTTCCTTGGATGTTCTCTCCCCCTCAGCCTCTTCTGGTACACTTTGGATGGGCTTTATGATGAATTTGTGTGATGTTGCCCTCTAATGGCTGATAAGCAGGAATTTGAGGAACCCTGCCCAAGAAATCCTCCTTAATTTTCTTGTGAGAAATGGTGGGAGTTTGGAGATAAAGGTTCTGGGGGTTTCTCTGTACCCAACAGAGCAGTGGGAAATGCACATGGAACTCTCGTTGTGTTGCCTCTCCAACCCCCTTGTCACTCATCCCTCTACCCCAAAATAGAAAGAACCAAAATTAGATGTTTGGGATGGCATTCTTCCCCCCTCAAGCCCTTTCTTGGCTGTCTCCATGCTGCAGAAGATCCTTGAGGACATCACCCTTGAGGCACTGCAGCCTTCCTACGGGAGCTCCTCCACTCCGTTCCTCTTTGAACAAGGGAAACATTTTGACTTGAACTTTCATACATAATGATGAGGCTTGGTTACCCAAATCCACACATTTTCTTTAGTCGTTTTCATTTACTACTGTTTTGAATTATTTCACAGCCTTGCAAATCTCCTCCTGACAGCCAGAGACCAGGCACGGAAAGGGAGAGAGAGGAAAAAAACCCCACTAAGCGTTCATTTCTCACATAATATATTCCAATCCTGTTAGGTCGTGCTGGTGAAGGTAATATTTCTGGCATTCATTTAATGAAATTGACAGTGATGAATGGTTAATTATACAAATTACATTCTTATTAAATCCCTTGGAATCATTGCCTTAGAAAGTCTTAGCTATGGACTTCTCGTGCTAGATACTTTTTTTTTAGGAGCATCTTTACTGCTGGCTGCTGCAAAACCGCCTTCCAAAAAACCTTGAAAAGCATTAAAAATCCCCTAGTTAAGTCAATTATTGCAGATAAGTTAATCTTAATGGGATGCTTAAACCCCTGTCCTTGTATGAGTTTACTTTTCATCCCTCGCTCTCAGCTCTGGAGGGGCTGGGGAGAAAAGTTTTCCGACGATTGTTGTGACAAATGGATTAAGTGTGGATAAACAAGGCTGGATGCAAAATTTGCATTCAAACTGGTTTTTGGCAGAATTTTCTCCCCGAGCTGGCAGTGAAATTTCCCATTTTGGGGTGGAGAGCAGCAGGATGCCTGCATGTCCCACTGTATCAGTCACTGGATGGGGATGTGGTACCCTGGGAACTGTGAGCTTGGTGATAAAGAATCATAGAATCATGGGTTCATTTATGCTGGAAAAGTTCTCCAAAACCATTGACTCCAGCCATTAACCCAGCACTGCCCTGTCTACCACTAAACCTTGTCCCCAGGTGCCACATCCACATGGCTTTTGAACACTTCCACAGAAATAGTACCAAACTCCCCTCGGCATTTGATCCCTCTGTAAGGTGGACAGAACCAGCCATGGACAAACCTGATTTCCTAAGAAGCATTTTTAGGAAGGGAAGGCACCAACCTTTAACCCCTGCTTTTTCCCAGGGTGCTAAATCCCATTCCCAAGCCCTCCAAACCCATGGAGTGGTTTTAATTGCAGGGCACGGGATGAGCTGGCATTATTAAGCAGGGAGGCTCGGGAGTAAATGTAATAAATAGACTGTTAAGTTAAGCGACTTTTCAGCTTCAGCAGTGAGAGTGGCCATCTATCTTGCGTGGCTTTCTGCATGCTTCATTACCACATGTAACCACACTGGAAAAATCAGCTTTATCCCTTCTAATTAGATGATAAGTTCCCTAAGATGTGTGTTAGTGCTGCCAGGCACCTGACGCTCCGCCACAGCGCCCACTTCCCGCAGCTCCCGGGGAAATTTATTACCCAGCCTCATATTAGACTTAAGTTAACATCACTTAATCTTCTTACTCGACAGAGTTATGTATGAGGCACTCAGGATATATTGGCCAGGATTTAGGGGCTCTGAAAAGGGGGAGCTGTGCCAGGGGGGTAGAGGTGGGTGCAAGGGGGGTGGAGCGCTCTGAAGGTGACCAGGATGCACTTATTTCCCCATCCCCTTATTTCTGCTGATATCCCAAAGGGATAGAGCAGCTCCTGCAGCCTCTCCTTAGTCTTTAACTAAACTTCAGGCTGGTTTTGCCTGGCTCCATCCAGAGAACAGCAGCAGTCAGTAATTAAGAAAGAAGCCATGACCTCTTTGAGGAGGGAGGAGAGAGTGCAGTGTTGTTGGCCACAAGCAGACTGACAACAAAAATCAAAAATCCTCTAACAATGTAGGCTGCAGAGTAGTGTTCATCAGGTCTAGAACTACCACTGGGAGCACCACTACCCACTCCCAGCAACTCTCTGGTCCTGGGCTGGCCCCAGGTTTTTTCAGCCCAGAGAAGAATGTGCACTGTTTTCTTCCTTATTTTCCAGGGAGCCTGGAGACACACAGAGGTTGCAGGGAATTGTCACAATTGAACGACTTGTTTTGATTTGGATTTGGGGTTTCATCCATCTCCCTCCTCCCTTCTCCTCAGGATCTGTGTCTCCATAGCAAAGTGCTGAACCCCTGGTGCTTTCTGGAGCCTGGAATAAGCCAAAGGCAGCAGAAATGATGGAGCTGCCATCACATCTCCCTCTTTTGACTCAATAAGCTTCATAATCTCTGTATAACCACCTATATCACACCAAGACAGGAGGAGCAGGGGGAACTTTATGAGCTGGTTAGAGCAGGCAACTCCATCACCAGCCATGACTATTATTATAAAATATTCTGGAAGTTAACTCAATAAAAAAACTAATAATGAGAGGAACCATCTCTGCCTTTGTTTATGGCTTCTTTAAGTGTATAAATGAGCACGAGGTGATTAATGAGGGTGATCTGAGAGAGGAAGATTTGCATGCGCAGTGCTTGAATTATTTCCTTATTGCATGTGCTTCCCAGTCCCTCTGTTTATTGTGCTGCTCGATGCTATTTAATACAGAATGACTAAAGTTATGAGATCCTATTTATTCCACCTGACACTGTCCCCTCTGCCAGCTCAGCCCCTGGGACAGATAGCGCATGCACAATGAATTCAGAAAATATATTAAAAAGCAATTATAAACTCCCTGCCTTCAGTGTCCTGGCCTTATTCTTCACAGCGCTCCCTGAGTATTTGCATAATGTCTACAGGCTCTTGTGGAGTTATCAAAACATGAGCAGTTTCTCTCTTATTTTCAAGAACTGATGGATTAGGAGTTAAAGGTTGCCAAAGGTGCCTTGGTACCCTCCTTCTCCACACTCTGGTAAGTGCTACTGGTGCCAGTAGCTCATTCCCTGCCCCACCAGCCACCCCAGGAGATGGTGGCAGCCGGAATTTTGCAGGCTCAGCGCATGTTTCTTGCATTAAACCACGTCCTTTGCTCTTCCCACCACGATGGCTCTGATATTAGAATTTCATTATCTTCCTGGGCTGCTTTCCTCACTGATTTCTGCTTTATGGACTTCTCAAAACCTCTCTGAGGGACAGGAAGAACATCACACCGAGCTGTTCCCATATGTTGGGTAATTTTTCTTGCCTCTTAGACATTGCAGGGTAAGATCCTGTTGACTGTGAACTGGATTTCACCTCCCACTCTTTCTCCAGAGCTCTTCACCCAGCAAGTTCTTATTCCACATTGGATGTGCTCTCAGTGCTGGTGTGGCACTGGGAGCATCCTGCACATCCATGGCCCATGGGCTGCTGTGCTGAAACACAAAGCCCAGCCAGCCCTGCAAGGGTGACAGGCACCCAAGAGCCAAAACCACAACTTCAGGGCTTTTTGAAGTTGTAACAGCACATTGTGCTGTTTCAATGGGATTTGGGGGTTAAAGTGATGGTGAAACTGGGGTGTTTCACTGTTTATAACTGGGGAAAACTGCAACAATATCAATGCCACTTCGCCAGCTTGCGCTGGAAAAACTTCTCACCTGGATATCCCACTGGTTTATTATTGATGTCTTCTCTTACGCATAATAAAACATGGATATGTTGCAAATCCGAGGTGGTGTTGAACCAGCTGGCACTGTGTGTCTCCATCTAATTATACACAGTCCTTTGGGTTTCATTCCAGCTCCGCCATAATTCTCTTCCGCAGGATTTTAACTCACTCCCGGCACAAAACGCTTCATCTCCGTTAAAAGTGAGGGTGCGAGCAAATAAATTAGCATTTCAGGAAGTACTTGAAGGCTTTCACAGCCTGTCTTTCCCCAGAAACTGTTTATCAAGCATCTTAATACCGACCAATTTGTACACCTCAAAAATACATTTATTCTGTAAATTGTTTATAGAAAACCAACAGAAGGAAATGGGCTTTGCTGCTATTGAATTCATTAGTAGCAGACTGGCTGATTGCTTTTATTCCTCCTAACCTATTGTATATTTGATTTGCTTGGAATATTTTATATAGCTCTGCACTGAATGCATTCTGAGCCAGGGGTTTCAGGGAGTTAAATCAGCCTCAAATTGAGGAATCAGACGGCGCCGCTGCTTTTTGCCCCACATGCTGGTTTTGTTGGAATAGCTAAGAGAAGATGCAGGGTTCCCAGAGCATCTGTGCCTGCCACACCCTGCAAGTGTCCAAGGCCATGTGCAGGGACAGAGGTTGGAGCAACCTGGGATAGTGGGAAGTGTCCCTGCACATGGCAGGGGCTGGGATGAGAGGAGCTTTGAGGTTCCTTCCAAACCAATCTGGTATTCTGGGATTCTATGACAAGTTAGACTATCTTGTTTATCACCACAGTTCTCTTGCAGTTTCCTCCTTCTGCAGATCTCCTGTGCATCCCTGTCCCACCCAGAGCTGTGGGTTCACTTCACAAACACTTGTAATTGGTGCTGCCACGGGGACAATTTGGGGCAAGGTGGCAGGACCCATATTTGGTGATGGAGTTTGTGTGGGTTTTCTTCAGGGAACACTCCTCAAATCCCTTAATCCTTCTTGGCTGCTCAGTTTTTATTGCTCCTTCAGAAGAGGGGAAAAGGCCCTGAGAAAACACTTCCAAGCTGATGTCTCCCCACATCAGGCATGCAGGGCTGCTGGAGGGGCAGGCACACTGGAAAGTTCCAGGTGCTTGGGAAGAGCAGCTCTGTGAGGAGCAGCTTGCCAGGGCTGCATGAGCTGGTTGGGGTCACCCCAAACAACTGAGTCAGGCACAGAAAAACCACTGAGGAAATGAGGCCACCCTTGGATTCTGCTGGTGGCTCTGCTGAGTGTCCCCTGCCCTGGCCATCCCCACACCCTCCCCTGGCTCACACACCTGCACCCCAAGTGGCACTTGCAGAATATCTTGGAGCACAGAGCTGCAGGTTTACCCACTTGGTTGGATGTGGTGGGCACTGCCATGGGTTGCTTTGCCCCTCTCTGCCCAAAGTCACCCCATCATCACCTGAAATTGCATGGTCCCCATCTCTCCAGAGCTCTCTCTTTGCTCTCTCCTGCCTGTTCTGGAGAGCAGGCCAGGGTCTGGCTGCCCTGCTCTTGCTGCCAGTGCCTGATGTTTATAGGACCCAGGCTGTGGATCTGTGCTTATATTTGCATGTGTTTCACTGTGTTTAACCCAGTTTGTAACAGGGTGGTTTGGGTGCCATGACCTCCAGAGTATAAGAAGTCAGGGCTCCCCAAAACTTTCTTGCTGTTGCTGGAGTCTTGTTCTGCTTTCCTGTATTGGGGGATCTAAGGGAGAGAGGAGAATAGCAGAATTCCTGGGCTGGAAATAGGCCCCAAACCCCCTTTTTTTCTGTGATTTGATAATAATTCTGGTTCCACAAAAGAGTAAGTTCAAGATCCACTTTGACCCAGGAGCTGCTGCATCCCTCCTGTGTGTGGAGCGTGTCTGTCCTGCTGCTTCCTCTGTGCCACACGGGACAGGGTCCTTTGGGAAACTTTCATCCCTGATCCCGCAGTGCCAGCCACTGGTTTGGGATATGGTGGACAGGAGACCTCTTTGGTCACAGCAATGGGCACCTTTAATCAATCCCTGCCTGTGCTGTGTGTGCAGAGAACAAGGTTTAAGATGGTGTTGATTCTGAGAGGCAAAGGGAGACTTTCACCCCCGGGCTCCAGAACAAACCCCTGGAAAGTCAGTCCATCGAGTATTTGCATTTCCCCTGCTCTGCAGTACCCTTCTCTTCCATTTTCTTCTCCTCCAAGGCACTGGGCTTGGATTTGAGTGTGTGAATGAATAAAATACATACATTTGTCTGCAAAATATGTAATACTGAAGGGAATAACATTGAAGGGCAGCAGGGCACGGCCACATGTTCCTTGGCTGGTACCTCACAATTTCCCAAAGCAAAGGGGCAAGATCACCTCCAAAGGGCAGAGGTACCATAAAAATAATTTTTCTCCCCAAAACACCAAGTGGGCCCTCAGCAGAGGCTCATCTTTTGCTGCTGTGGCTTTGGGTCTGGTGGAAGAGAGATGGCACAGGGAGAGGATGTGCTTTCACTGCGCGGGGGGCGGTTGGCTTCTGGTGGATGTCAGTGATGCAATTTTAATGTAGCATTGTCCCAGTCACACAAAATTCCCTGTGGACATTTACATAGGCTCCCAAATATCACATCACCTGTGTGCACAAAGCCTTGTGTATCCCTGCCAGCATCCCTCCTGAGGGTGATCCAGAGCTCTGAGCTTGCATATAATCCTTTGCAACACCTTTTGCATCCTTTGCATCCAACTGCATAATGGTTGCACTCAATCATTTTCCAACCTAAAAAATTCCATGATCTTCAGCTCCTTGCTAAAAGCCAAGTGCAGAAAGCAGCAATGAGAGGAGGAAGGAAGGAGCCAGTACTGTCTGCCTTCAGAAGGAGGAGGAGGAGGGAATGCAGGGGAGTAGGGTGGTGTTGAGGGGGATGGAAGGGTGGCATTTCTCAGCCAGTTGAAGTTTGCAGGACAACAAATAAAGCCTTTTCCAGACCCTGAGCCTCCAGTGAAGGGAGGCATTTATCTCCTTGGCAGGCCTCCTTTGGAAGCCTTGCCATGACCCACTTGAGAGAGCAGGAGCCAGCAGGAGACTTTTCCCCCTCTTTGATTAGAAGTAAACGGGAGAAGGAAAATAAAAACAGAAGAAAGAGGCAACAGTGCTCGGGAGAGAATTTTGACACTGGGAAAGAATATTTGCTTTAATGGGACAAATCCTGTCTTTTTTCCCCTCTCTTCTATCTAAAAAACCTCCTCTCCTTGCACTGCTCCAAAGGGGGCTGTTTGCCTGTGGCGTTGCTGTTCTGCCTCCATTCCGCCTGCACCCAGGCTAGCAAAAATGCAGGTGTTCTTCTCGAGACTCCTTCTTCCCTCAAACCCTGGAGAGCTCTGGGGGTCTGGGACATTTGCTGGGGGGAGCAGGGAAGTCTGGGTGCAAGCAAACCCCTGATTTCCTGCATTGCTGTGAGGTGAGCAAGGCATACCTGGAATGCCACAATCCTGCCCCAGCAGTGGAACAGCTGAATGGAGTGGGCACGGGGAGGGGGTTAATTCCACATCCCCTTCTCTTCCCTCTTTGCATGCTGGGGAAGGAAGGGAGACTTGGCAGAGGAAAAGGGTGGATCCAGCCCAAAGCTGTGGTCTTGTTTTCCATCAGAGAGAGACAAAACTTTCTGCTGAGCTCAACTTCAAAGACAAGCACCAAGCCTGGAGATATTCATTTTAGAAATTCATGTACAGCTGCATTAGTTCGGGGCTTCACATGTTTTATCCACTTGTCACGATTAGACATTATTATTATTGCTGCAAACAGAGATGGCTGAGAGATAATAATTCTTTATGAACCTCCCGTCACAATTAATGTGAGCTCCATACTTGTCCATTTACTGAGTTTTAAGCTAATCATTCCTTATATGTTTCAAGCCTTTAGTGAAGTACAAATAATTTGAACTAATTAGCTTATTAAAAGAAGGGAATGAAAACAAATGGCACATGAATGAATTGTGGGATTTCGTATGGAATTAATATCTCACTAATACATGTGGATTTGGTAAATTCATTATGCATTCATAATCAGACCTGATGAATCACCTAGCTAATTCAGGAGTAATTAGGCATGAACCACTGACACTTATTTTAAAGTGCAACCAAACTACTTGGCTCCATCCTAAGGACTCAATTACAGTCTCCAAGGCCCAGGGAAGCTCTGCTGTGAAACCTGCCAGGCTCACACAGTGAGACCCTCTGGGAATTGTGACTGTGCTCTGGGGATCAGGTGTGAGGGTGTCCACACTTCCAGCCCGGCAGCTCACACTGGGAGGTATCCATGTCCCCTTTCCTGGAATTAACAGTGCCATTGCTACCCTTGGAACCAGCTCATTTTTCACTCCTTGGCAGCTGATGCATTAGCAATCCTTGTAATTATTTACTTTTTGTATCATCACTGTGGCTCATGCAGTGCAGCACCTTCCTTTTCCAGCATCCCATGGAATGTGGGGCTAATCCAGCCCCAGAGAGGGGATCAGGCACTCGGAAACAGGGATCCACAGAGGTGACGTGGGGACACAGTCCCAGCCAGCCAGAGGGTTTTGGAGGTGTTGAGGCAAAAGAAAGAGCTGGAGGAGCCCCTGCCGAGAGTCACAGGGGCTGGGAGGGGTGGAAGAAAGCACCAGGGGTGTGACAGGAGTGTAGTGGGAAGCATGGAATGAGCTGCCATGAGGGATGGGAGGAGTGGCCGTGTCACAAGGAGGGCAGAGCATAGTGGCAGCAATCTTTGAGCTGGGATTCAGGCAGGACACGAGCAGAGAGAGTTTTCATTGCACAGGCCAGAGGAAAGGGCTGTGGTACCCAGGGAGGAAGGCTCAGGGGAAGGCTTGAGCCCGTGGCAGGGGGAGGAGGGCGATGCAGGGGCAGGATGATGCAGGAAGGCTTTGTGGGGAGAGGAGCAGCATCCCCAGGCTGAAGTGACGTTGTGCACGGGGATTAGGAGGCAGTCTGAAGAGCCCTGTAGCAGCTGTGTTGGGCTTGATGGTGAGGCATCCCCCAGGAGAGGCAGGGTGGCAGCTGGGGCCAGGTGGGAGCACCCACGGCTCCCTCTGTGCCGGAGAACTTCCCGTCGCTGAACGGAACCTCCGCTGCCGATCTGTGACTCATCTGCCTCCAGGTACCAAATTTGTGTTTGCAGATAAGATTATCCAGGGATTAATTGTAGAGGGAGAAGAGAAATGTAGATTAGTCATCCCTTGAGAACAGACATAGATCAACAGCATTTAGAATTACCTTTGGGTGTTTAACAGCCACGGATCACCACAGTACCTGAACACCTACCATGTAAAATCAACAGTCTCGTTAATTATGAAAAATAATTCATGTCACACCAATCTAAACCCACTAAAATCTCTTCTGCATTCATCCCAGAGGTGGCTGTATCATTCCTGCACTCGCCCCAGGGCCAGCAGAATGTCTTGAATACCATTTCTTCCTGCACCTTCTCCAGAAAACCGGGGTGGGAAGGCCTGGCAGCAGCACATTTCCATGCCTTAATCCTCCCTTTTGCAGGCACTGCTGCTGCTGGTGGCCTTCAGGGCCAGGAATGCACCTGGGGAATCATCTTTGATGTCTCCACCCAAGCACCTCCCTGCAGTCACCTTCTCTCTGTGCACCCAAGCTGCCCCTGGCCCTGCAGCAGTGGGAGAGGATGGATTTGCCTTGCCCTGGGTGTGTGTCCAGAGGTGCTCCATGATTCCCAGCCCCTAGAGACAGACAGAGCTCCACACCCCCAACATTCCATCCCTAACAAACTCCAGGGCACAGGCTGCATGAATTGGGAGCTTTGGTTCCGCTTCCCAGAGCACGTGTGTGACAACAGGGTCTTCCCTTGCCTAAGAGAAGGAGGGGAACATGGGGAATCACATTCCCTGCACGCCGCGGGCCGGGGCTGCCCCGATCCACCAGGAGGGCTGAGCCCACTCTGCTCCTGCCAGGCGCTGCTGATGCTGTGCTGAAGCGTGGAAACAGGAGTTTACACTTAGAAATTGTGAAGCAGGTGTGTTTTATCTCCAGCTGGGACACACGGGGGGCTATCTCCTCCAAACTGTGCATATCTGGTCAAGACAAGGTCCAGGTTTAAATACACACAGATCCCACAAACCCACACCTCCCCACCCACCCATTCCCTGCCATCTCTCCCTTTGTACTCTAATTAGCTGTCACCCCTCCTGGTGGTCCTGAGCTGGACTCCTCCTCAGGTTGATCTTTGCTTCTGGGCAGGCATGGGGGAGGTTTTGCCATTTTTCAGGTCACTTTGCTCTTGCCAAAAATTAGGAGCTTGATTTTGCTGGATTCAAGCCACAAAGTTCTGCTTTATCGATTTTTGACAAATACCTAGGTCCTGCTTTGCTGAGTTTCAACATTATACATCTTACCTATATGACTTCTACTTAGTAACTACCTAACAACCAAGCTTAATAGCTAATCCTCTATGTGTTCTTAGTACCAGCTGTTTCTTTACTTTTGCGAAATCAAAAGCTGCTTCTAAAATCCTGTATTTTTATATTTATAAACATCCTCCATATCAGCACAGGGATCCAAGTGTGGTGCAATCACAAAGAATAAACAGTAGCAATTGCTTAATACTTGTGGTGATGGGGTATTGAAAATTAGCACCGGAGTTAAGCGCTAATAAGACACGTAGCACACCGTAAGCCTGTGAATTTTATAGAGTAGAATCAAGAGTAAATAAAATTACAATTTAAACAAAGGCAGATAATTTAATTATCTTGTAGGCACAGTACTAAAATTTGGAGTGATTGGCTAATCAATAGGTTATTACACAATGTAACAATGAGACCTGCCTGGGAGCCTGTAGGAAATGGATACTCAGGAGTCAGAGGGAGTCTCTGGTTGGGGTGGTGGGAACCAGCAGTGCCAGGCCCTGGCAGATCCTGGGGCTGGGATGTCTGGGAGGCATCATTAGCATTCAAGGGCACCCATGGGGGCAGAGGCAGAAATGCAGAATCATTGAGGTTGGAAAACCTTTCTGAGATCATCGAGTCCAACTGTTCCCCAAGCACTGCCAAGGCCACAGCTGTCCCCAAGTGCCACATCTACAACTTTTGAACACCTCAAGGGGTGGTGATTCCACCACTGCCATGGGCAGCCAGTGCCAGTGCCTGACTAAATTCCAGAGGCTTGGAGTTGCAGAAGGAAGCAATGTTAGGTGCATTCTCTGATCCCTTCACGTGTTGGCTTTTTTTTTTTTTTTTTTTTTTTTTTTTTTTTTTTTTTTTTTTTTTTTTTTTTTTTTTTTTTTTTTTTTTTTT
>VZUI01094400.1:0-12184 GCA_013401135.1 Cettia cetti
CCGTCCCCGTCCCCGTGCTCACCGGGCTCGGTCCCGCCCCGTCCCCGTTCCGGTCCCCGCGCTCACCGGGCTCAGTCCCGCCCCGTCCCCGCTCCCGTCCCCGCGCTCACCGGGCGCGGCCGGCGCGGACCAGCGCCAGCACGAGCAGCAGCGCCATGGCCCAGAGCAGCAGCAGCGCCAGCACCCCCGGCCCCACGCCCAGCGCGCCCGCCATGCCGCCCCGCGCCGCCGCTTCTGCCTAGCAACCGCGCCGCCCCGGCCAATCAGCGTTGCCCGCAGCCCGGCCCGCGCTGTCTATTGGCTGAGGAGCGGAGTGTGGGGGCGGGGCCGCTGCTTTCCCTGCCCCGCCTCGCGCTGGCTCGGCGTTTCCCATTGGCTGAGGGTGGAGGGATGGGCGGGGCTTTCCGCGCGTCGCCGCAGGCGGGGGCGCGCCGGGCAAGCCGAGTGTCAGATCCCGCCTCCGATCCCGGCCCCGATCCCCATCCCCATCCCGGCCCCGATCCCGATCCCGGCTCCGATCCTGGCCCCGATCCCGATCCCGGCTCCGATCCTGGCCCCGATCC
Source organism: Cettia cetti (assembly GCA_013401135.1). NCBI lineage: Eukaryota > Metazoa > Chordata > Aves > Passeriformes > Sylviidae > Cettia > Cettia cetti. The sequence goes on from VZUI01094400.1 coordinate 564, forward strand.
CAATACCGATCCCGATCCTGGCTCCCATCCCCATCCCGGCCCCCATCCCGGCCCCATCCTGATCCCAGTCCTGTTGAAGCCCTGCCCTCCTGGCCCCATGGAATCCCCAGGATCCCGCTCCAGCCGCTCCCCGCCCCGCAGCGCTGCCCCCGTCCCAGAGCTCGCAGCTGCTCCCGGTGGAACGGAAATTTCCCTCCTCTCCCGGTGCTTCATTACCTCGCGCTGACCCCCAGCTCCTGCCCACCCTGCTGCAGGGAGCACCTCTGAACACGCTTTCACCCCAAAACCCTAAAAATTGAGCTCTCCGCACCCTCAATTATATTTAGGGCCAAAATCAGGCAGATTTTGTTAATACAGTAGCGCCGACATGGGGACTACAGCACGGTTTTGGAACAGCCATGCTGGGGGTCTGGGGTAGCCAAGCCAAACGAGGGAGATTTTTCAATGCTATAAGCATCTTCTGGTATCAAGACAAGAGGAATTTCCATTTAAAATAAATATTTTTATTTATTTATTTTTTTATATTTAAAATAAATTTTTTAAATTATAAATATAAAATACATCTTCACCGTCACATCTTGCCCATCAGACCCAGGCCAGTGTGGTTTGATGAGTGCCTTTATAATGGAATCCCAAAACTACATAACAGTTTGGGTTGGAAAGGACTTTAAAGATGATCTTGTTCCAACCCCAGGCACTCCAGGCTCACTTACCTACGAGTTAACCCGAAATAACCTAAACACTGATATTTTCTGTCTCAACTGCTTGAAGTCTGCAATACTTTGGCTGCATAAAATGTCACCTGAGTGGGCGTTTTCTGTCGCTTCTTTCAAGGGGAGGAATAAACCAGCGGTTAATTATTCTGTGCAGCAGCGACCTGCCTTTCCCTGTGATGAAATCAGAGTCGCCAGCATGACACCAAATGCTCCAGCAAGCAGAACACAAACTGTCTCTGACACCTGCCTTTACTTGGCATGGAGTGGCAACCGGCTGCCAACATATTAAAAACGTATGTTTGATAGCAAACTCCTTCCTGCTCCGCTTCGTGTTGTTAATCCCACCAGGCAGGGTTTTCCCCTCTGCAATCCCTGCCTTGTTGATGTCCATCTCTGCTGTTCTTTTCCCAGTCTTTCCCTTCTGTTGTCCCCTGTGCTTCCTGCTCCTGCTGGCAACGAGAAATTAAACATTTGCTCCTGTTGTTTGGGAATCTCCCTTTGCTTTTCTCTGTTTTCCCAATTCTTTGCATTTTTTTGGAACCTGGTAGTTTCTAAAACCCCAAATTTCTTTTTCTTAACACTGTTTTCAACCGGAGCTTTCTCCTTCTGCCATTCCTTTTGCATCCTTTGGCTTTTCATCTGGAAGTGATAAATTTTATTAATCAGCCAATAAGGCTTTTCTTTGGCTTATTTTTCTCTGGTACCTCTTATCCACAGCTTTTCCAGTGGTCTCGTTAACCTCTTCCCATATTGATTGGGTTTTTATTTCTCATCTCCATGTCTTGATGCTGCCTGGTAGTTTCTTGATACTAACAACAGCAATGTTAAGCCGTTTCTAGAGTTTGAAGCAGAGAGCTTGAATCATCCATCTATTGATCCTGCTGGTGGAGCACACCACAGCTGAAATATTTGGTCAGAAGTTGAAGAATAAATGCAATATACAGCCCAGCAAGCTGTATATTGCATATATTGCATTTATATACATCCAATGGCCAGCTCTGAGCCATGCTGCTTCTTGGTTTTAACCCCACCATGGCAGCAGAGCTGATGGTAACTGAAGCCCAACTTTGGAGTTTAAATGATGCCCAGCAGCCTAACATCCTCCAAAAAACCCTTTAATATTAAATGTATTCATTAAATTTATGCCTTTAATATTAAATGTATTCAATATTTAATACTATATATAATATATTACACACAATACATAATATTTTATATTTTTTTTTGCATAGCCCATATGATATCACAGCAAGGCTGCAGGTTTCTCTGATCACAAGGAAGGCAAATGATAAACCCTCAGGTAAGGAAAAGTGGGAAAACCAACCCCATTGGTGTGACATTTCCCAGCACAACCTTCACCAGAAATTTCTTCAACTCATCTGCAACAAAGCTCATCATTCTGAACACCTCCCTCTTCTGCATCTCAGCCTCCTCCCAGCATCAGAAATGCCTTGTTGGGGATTTGCCTTGCAGACTGCTCTGTCAGCCCATCAGTTGAATGCAAAAATCTGAGTTTATTACCAAAGAATCATTTATTGCTGGCCTAAAATGACCTTTCCTTCCAGCTTTTACCTGCTGGGATTTGGTCCCATTTATTGCTCATGTCAGAGTTGCATTATGCCTGGAAAAAGAAGTAACAGAAAGTGGGAGAAAGGGAATGCTGGGTATAAAAGGTGAATTTAAAAACATGGGGGAGCAGCAAATATGGAGGATTTTTGTGTTGTTTGCATGACTCTGGGTGAAGTTTCATATTTGTGGTGTTTTTTTCCAGGAGAACTGTTGATGTAGGGAAGTTTGCCGGTGTCACACATTCAGGTTTCTCCAAGACTTTGGATTTGCACCATGTGGCATTTGCACCCAAACTCTTGTGCTGGGGACAAGGCACATCAAAGTGATGACAAATGATGTGGTGATGATTAATTCCAGCTCCAATGTGTTTGATATCCATAGTACAGGTATCATAAAACCTTTCCTGGCAAGGCTCTCAAGCAATAATCTGCTTTAAACAAGGAGAAGTGGAGTCATACAGATGCTGCTGGATGCTCATGGCCCAGAAAACCCAATTCAAAGAATTTATTTGGGCACAAATAATTCAGTGTTGTCCAGTGGATGGACGCTGCTGTCCTGCCAAGGAGAAGGAGTGATTTGAAAGATGTGCCATCACTATGGACAGTTTTTCCCAAGGAAGAGATTAAGGAATTGTGGCATTTCTTAACAAAGGCGTGACAAAGATCCTGAGGCTGGCATTGGATGAAATGGGCTTGGCAGAGAGATGCAATTAGTGCTGAGGCTAATTAAATGCTTGGCACAGGAGGACAGAGAGGTCACCTTCCTTCAAGGCCTGCAAGATAGGATCACATGGATCAAAGCTCTTTTGTGAGAGGAGCAGCCCCTGGAAACAGGGCGTCTTTGGGTCAAAATGGCTTCTTTTGGGTTAAAACCTGCAAATCCACCATGCCCAGCTCATCCTGATGGCCAAAACAACCAACATGGCCTAGTGTCAAACGATAATAAATGATCAAACTCTTGGTGGCAGAGCTGGAAGCGCCGAGGGAACTGATTTAAAACTGCTCGCGCAGTCGTGAGCTCCCAGTTTTACGGCTGGAGCTCCCCGATGCTCCAATATTAGAATTAAAAAGAAACAGGCGTTGATGCAAGAAAGAAAATATTCTGCTCCTGATTTAAAGACTAGCGAATTGCTAAATATTTTTATTAGTGGCAAATTTGCAGCTTGCTGGAACTAATTTCACGCCCGGTAGATATGGAGCTTAAGCTGGGAATGGCGTTAAATTACTCTCTTGTAAGGGCGTTTAAGCCTTGTGATGGGGATCTGTTGGATGGTGGGGACCTGTCTGGGGACCCCTTTTTTGGGGGATTCCGTGTGGGTTGGCAGTCTGGAGATGGTGGTTGGGGAAAAGAGTGTCCTTGGTGTGATAGGAACCACCAGTCCCCCTCATTTGCATAAATTTGCTTATGGGGTTTTGCTGCAAACCAGCGTGGCCATGAAGCCCCAAGATCCTTCAGCCTGGAAAGATGTTATGTTTTAGGGATATTTTGGAGATTATTCAGGATATCCAGCATTTAGTTGATTTTTGTTAAATTCAAAATTTATTTAATCAATTATAAAAATGTAGTGAATTGATTTAGAAAAAATATTTAATTTATTTTAATTGATTTTTAATTTTGAATATTCCAGGTTTAGTTGATTTAAGAGATGGGTAAAGGTTGGAAGTGCTGTATCCCTGAGTGCCACTTGCCCTCTGGAGTAATTTTTTCCAAGTTTTCTTTGTCAGCCAGATGTTTTACAGCTTGCCAATGGTTTTCCAGCCCAAATCCCTCCCTCCTCCTCCTCCTGCAAAGTCTCTGAGTGCACTGGGAACCACCCAGCTTAATGCTGGGGAAAAACCCACCCCGTTTCAGCTTGCCCAGATACAAACTGGGACAGGTGCAGGTGTGGGGTCAGAGGATGTGGAGCTCAAGAAAGCAAAGCGAAGGCGTCAGGAGGATCCAATTACTTCTCTAAAAATACTGCCAGGAGGGTGGCACTGGTAAACAAGAGCTATTTAAATCCCTCAGTCCACTTTCTGTGATGGGGAAAATGAGGTTAAATAGTCCTTCCCGACTTACCTGGAGGACACTTATGGCTGAGAAGCATTGAGTTGTCTTTTTCCAAAGAGACAACCCCCCAAAAAAGAAAGTTAAAATAATAGGAGAGGGTTAGTAACGTCTCCAGTGGGGATAGAGCTCTCTCTCACAGGAACCCACTTCAGATTATCTTTTTCTAGCTGATGGCGGAAATCAATTTTAATCATCCTGACAGGAAATGAGGATGTAAGACTTCAAACAGAATAAATCCTGCAACATTCAAAAATAATAAAATGGAATATGAAGTCGCTTTTCAAATGGAAAAGAAAAAAAAGATCCCATCCCAGCAAGTGGAAATGCCTCTAAAAGGCCCTGGTTGGTGGGGGAGAGAAAACATTTCCCACTGTGGGACAAGACTGACCTCAAGAAGCACCTGGAGAAGGTGGATGGAGGAAGAGAGGGCGTGTCTGTCATCACACCTTATGATCCCTCTTGTGGTTCACTCCCAAGAGGAAGGAAGCTGGTAATTATTTGGGTTTGGTGACTTGTTATAGTAAATGCAACTTTAGTTGAGACCAGTAAATTTCTAGATTGGTGCAAATAAGGTTTTTGATACTTGGTTCTCAGAAGTTCTAACAACTGCTGCAATTTCCCTAAATACCCTACAAAAAGAGGGTTCCTGCAGTTGTCTCCTGGGGATATTTTAATGTCATCATGCCCACATGGGATGACATATCCCCATGGGTTGATATTGTGGCAAAATCTGTTCCAGCCAAGGAGAGGAAGGAGGAGACAGAACCTGAGAGATTGAAATTTGGCTGTAGAGACCTTCATTAGTGCTGCAAGGGATGGAGAAGAAGCAAGGCTAAAGGAAGGAGGAAAAGAATTCATGGAAAATGAGTAAAGAAGATCAAGGGGGAAAAGAAAGACAAGAACAGGGTCTGGGAGATGGTAACAATTAAAATTTGCTTTTCTAATGGCATTCCCAAAGGCTCTAAAGCCCACAGTCAAATGTTTTTCCAAGAAACTTCTATTTTCCACACCTTTCCCCAAGAAATGCTATTTCCCACCTATCTTAACCTTTAAAGAGTACCCATGTGGGTCTTCCTTGCATCATCACTTTGGAATCCTTGCACCTTTACCTGTGTAAACTTCCGTTTCACCCAAGAGCTTTCAGATGAGAAACCAAGAACATAATAAATAATGAAACCCACAACTCATTTTAAGTGGCTCATCCTCATTAGTTCTTTTGGTATTCTTCGCAATGGCATTAATCACTGGCCACTCATTAGACTTTAATGCACCCATAATAATCATCTGTCATAATTCCTTTGCAATTGAACAGTCAGTAATGTCTCAAAACTGGAAAGGGTTGAGCGGTGCCCGTGGTGGGATGTTCAGTGGCTGAAATCAACCAACAACTGCTGCAATGGCCCAAATTTATTGCTGAGACCCGCAGGACTTTCAGGAAGGGGGAATTTTTGGCAGTCAAGCCTGTTTGCAGTTTTCATTCTGGTTTTATTCTTGGCTCCTTGCAACACCTTTGTTCTCCCCCTTTTTCATTTGACACATATTGATTTTTTTTTTCTGCTGTTTCCTGGGCTGCAGCTTGGAAATGATGTTTTTTTCTTGTAGTTGTTGTTTTCCTTTTATATTTAATTTCCTTCCCTATTTGTGTGTGATGGTAGGGAAATTAGTGGTGGGACCTGGCTGGGCCTTGTTCTGCTAGGTCGAAGCAGTTAACTTCAAAAGTCACAGTGTTGCCCTCAAGTTCACCTCTCCCTGACTCCTGAGCACACAGGAAGTGATTTTTACACCTCCAGATTAAATTTTAAATTTTCACACACCTCAGGGTTGTGGGTAAAAAGAATGTTCTTGTGTATCTGACCATCATGGTATTCATTCAGCTCATGGCTTCATCCGACCACCTGTGGATGACAGAAGGATGGAGACCGCTCTCCTCCCAGAGGGTTCCCAGGACTGCACCAACCTCTCAGCTGTTTCTCCTCATTTCCAAATTAATTTTTAAATTGCTGGTGGATGGCAAAAGAAAAGAAAAAAAAAAAAAAAAAAGGAGATGAATCCTTCCTGCTTGCATTATGACTTTGTGGTCCTTCCAAAACCCCACCCCAGCTGCCCTGTGTTCTGCAAGGGCACCATTTTATTTCAGCCCAGGGGTTTTGGTCTCAGATCTCAGAGATTTTCCTTCCCAAAGGATGCATAAAACTAATTTTGCTTTTCTTCGCCTGCAGAGAAGATATTATGTAGTGGTTTGGTTTTCTCAGGTCCACTGGCAACTCCCTGAGACAACTCTGGCAGCCAAGGATATGAATCACTGAGATGGTATTTAAGATCCTTCAGGTAACCTGCACAAGAAAAAAAATTAAAAGGCGGCTAATCAAATGGCTTCGAGGGCTGTAAAAAAGCAGAATTCAATCCCTGAGAACTTTCCAAGATGTAATTTCAGAAGACATCAAAGATGACATGAACCTAAGAAAGTAAAACTGCTCAAAATTCAAAGTTTATAGTCCATCTGTCTCTTTGCTTCAGGGACCTGGTATTAAATTTATTGCTAAATAAAACAAATAAGCCTAGGAAAAGTCAGCGTCGAAATCTGCATACTCATAAGAGAATTAGCAGAGCTCTCTTGTTATGATGGCTGCTTCTCAATTTGCATCTTTAAAGAGTTGTGACCATCTCTTCGCTTCTCCCTTCACCAGCTCCCGGGAAGCCAGGCTGGTGCTGGCATAGCTCAGTGAGGAGATGCTGCGGGTGAAGCTTGAGCTCCCATCACGGGCTGAACCCAAAAGAGGATGGGGAATGAGCGCCAAAGCCCAGCCAAGGTGAAGAAACATCTCAGGTGGAGTCAAAAATTTAAAAGGGCGGGATCAGCATCTCCACGTTGTGTCTGCCGACTGCCAGGGGCTGCAGATATCCAAGGGAAACATAAATTGGAGGGGGGCTCAGCCTATTGACCAAGCCTGGTTTTGTTTTCGCAGTATTTGCACAAGGTGTAGTTTTAAAATTATTTATAATTTTTTGTTTCCCCCCATGGGTATCCCTCCAGCCCATCTCTAGCTCAATCAGCTGATATTGCCTCTGGAAAATAGACTCCAAAGCTTGCCCAAGTGCTGGAGGTAAGTCACTTTAAACATCCAGAGCCTTTTTATTTTTATATTTATCCCTGGAAATGCTTGGGAAAGGATCAGTCAGTCAGATGCTTTCAGTAACTTTGCACAGGAGAGCCCGAAGGAGCAGCAAAAACCAGCCGAGGACTTATTATGCCTTGAAATTAAACATTTAAGAGGAGTAAGTTGGCAGCAGGGATTTTCTAATCAAAATATATATAACCTGCCATTTATTCCTCACTTGCCCTCTGGAAGGACCCCAAAATGCTTTCCTGGCTCAACAAGCCATCATTAACCCTGACTCAGCCAGTGTGATGGGGGGGAGAAATCCCATTTTTCAGATGTTTTCTCACTCAGTCCCAGCTGCTTGGTGGAATTTTGCCCATCAGTTGGGGAAAATCCTTTGTTTTGGCTTTAGCTTTCTTTATTATCAATCCATCAACCTCTCACAAGAAATAAATCTAATCTTATTTAATCTTGCATAGGAAAACCTCTGGGACTAGAGAGCCACCATGGCATTGATCATTTATTCTTAATATATCCTCCTTGTCCCTATGGATTATTGATAAACTCTTTAATTATATTTTCCCATGTATTTATCTATTACTTCTTGTGAAATTACATGCTTGTTTGTATGTCTGAGATTGTTTTAAATGCACGGTGACTTCAAAAATAACATTGTTGTCTTGGTGTTTTAAATCTTTTGGGGTTGACTCTCTTATTATTCCCAGGGAAATCATGGGCACAGGTAAAAAGAGGAGTTGTCCTGTGAGTAAGTGAAGTACCAAAAATGGAGGGAAGATTAAGTTGTATAGAAATCTTCCATGAGCTGAACAGTTAAAATTGGAGGAATTCTTTTTTTTCATCCCACATTTGGCCCAAGCTTTGCTGGGTTTGGACAGACCCTCTGTGTGGATGGTCCCTATGTTGCTTTTAAAGCTGCATTGGTTGAAGCTGAAGTTTCTTCTCACTTCTTGAAAGTCTTTGCTGGAAAGAGTTTGGACAGGTGTAGGAAAATATTCATGTCCTTAAATATGTCCTAAAAACCCAGCACAAATTTTAATGAGTGATTTGGATGCAGATCCCAATGTAGTGCCTGAGCCAGAGGGATGAAGGGCTGGTGGGTACCACTGAGACAGTTTGGAGAAACACCCTGCCTGAAACGAACCCTAAATTGTCCCTAGGGATTCCTTTGTAGCATCTTTGAACTCCCGAGGGGTTGGACACCCTCCCTGTGAGCAATTTGGAAGGGACATTGTACCCCTCCAACCTGCTGCAGTGCTTCAGCCGGGCTCAGCCTCAAGGAAATGTCCCCAAACCCTGTCTTGTTTTTAATATCTATCATTGAATAATTTACTGGGTTTTGCTCTTATGCATCTTGTGGAGAATCCCGTCACAGTTTTTCTTAGAGAAATCTGACACGAGCAATAATACAATCTTGGAAAGAGAATTGAATTATTTATGGAGGAGCAGTGAAATGATGGAGACTAAACCTCTATATTTTATGTAATTTGTTTTCTCCTGAAGCCTGTTATGTAAAAATGTAAATATTGCTGGTTATGTATGTCGCTGTTCTTGCCAAATGTTTAATATTTTATCAAACCTGCTCTGAATACTCGTCTGCTTTGGAAAGGACCCATCCATGCCCTCTGGAATAAGTGCCAGTGAGCTTGTGGCAATTATATATTTACAGCACTGACTTCACATGTGCAAAAATATCTCCTTGGGGTGCCCATGCTCCAGTCTGGGACATGGAAAATGCAGGACACCCAGAATCTGGGGGTAATTTTAAGTGGAAGGGGTTTAATTTCAGGAAGGTTTTCCAGCAATCTGGATTGGGATAGGGATGGAAAAAGGTGTCTGAAAGAAGGTTTCCTGGTTTGGGGGTTTGGACATCCCTTCCAGCTGCAGTCCAGGGTGAGAGGAAGTGTAATGATATCCAAACTCTTCTCAGTTAGGATGCAGCCAGGCACCCCTGGTCCTGGTGATCTGGAGGCTCAGGGTTTGTAGGATGAGTCCTGACCAAAAAAATATCATTCAGTAATGACCTGTTGCAGCAGAAAGATGCTTTTTTTTTGGGGGGGGGGAGGGGGAAAGAAGTATGAGATTGAGTGTGAGAGAATTTTAATTTGTCACCAAAAAAACCTCCAACAAGCTCCCATGGCTGAGTGGTGAAGTGGCCAATCCAACTGGGAAATGTATTTTTTAAACCAGGGATGATAATTGATGATAATTAACCTCTGGAAAAACCTCTCCAGGGAAGAAGCAGCTTCTGCCTTTCTGAAGAAAAAATCTGGGCCTGGATACTTTGCCTGGAGTTTAAAAGTGAGATTTCAAAACCAGTGGAGGAATTGCTTTGGTGATTGGTAACAAATTGGGGAAGATAAACGAGGGATGCCCAAGGAGTGAATGTGGGATATTCAAGGATCAGCTGTGGGATGATTGAGGAATGAGCTTGGGATGCTTGAGGAATGAATGTGAGGAGCTTGTTGCTGCTGGCTCCATAAGAAATATCCCCATACCAGGAGAACCCTAAAATTTTGAGCTCTTGGATATTTTTGGCAATGATGTAGCTTAAAATATGCCCCAAGTGTGCCTGCTCTTTTACATCCCTGCTTTCCAAGATGAGATGCGAGAAAGATGAGATGCCAAGAGTGGATGATCCAGTGGTCCTTTGATATCACGGTGATGGCTTTTCCATCTGCCTCCCCTTCTCTCTTCCTTTCCAATCCTCCAGCTTCTGCAAAACCCGAAATATTTTCTGTCTGGCATCCCCAGCTGGTTGAAACAACCGGCGACAGCTTTATGGCTTCTCATCTTTGCTCGCTTCTGTGGAATAGTAATAAGGGAGGGGAGAAACGTCCCGCTGGCTGATTTACAAGGCAAGAAATTCCTATAAATCATTCCAACATCTCCAAAGGACTGGGGGGATGCTCTGAGTTCCTGCTGGTTTTCTCAGTGATGCAATGCAGTGATTTTTTAACTTTTTTTTTTGAGGGGGGTGGGTGGGATTCATCCCAACCTCCCACTGCATCTCTCTGTTATTTTATTGATGGATTCCAAGCAGGAGCCATCTATTTTCCCTTGCTCTTCATTGGCCAACCCAAAGGACATGAGTGTGTGCTAGAGCCTGCTCCCAAGTAGGAAGTACAAACAGTGGAGCAAATATTTTCTGGATGGACTAATTTTTGGGAGAAACTAGAAGGAGGGATTTAGGAATGCTGAGTTTTCAAGAAGCCATTTGTTCTGGAAAATTGAAGAGGAAACATTAAAGTGTTTTGAGTTCCTGGCCTTAAATTTAATTTATTTGTCCACCTGTCCCGTTGCATCCCTGACCCCATGACCATCCCTTACACACCATTTAGTGCCCCTGGCTCGTGCATCCCTCTGAAACTCTTTGGAGTAGGTTTTAACCTATTCCTTAACCTGTTAACCTTGACCTATTCCAAAGGAATTCTGGAACTCTTTTGAGTCCCCCACCCACTATCTTTTAGAAATTGGCAGAAATTGAGTGCTTCTCGTTAAAGCCATTCTTGATGGCAGTTTTCATTAGGGAAGGGGATGGAAAATTGGGAGAAAAAAACTGTGGCTAGACTGATCCAGAAAAATCTGTCCCTGTGGCTTTTGCAAGAAAATGTGGGAAAATTTGGCTGTAGGACCCAGTGCTCCCAGTGAATCTGATTCCAGCAAAACCTCATCTATGGGTCTTTGGGGGAGAGCAAGGCAGTTGATGTCTCATGTGGACCAAAACTTGGGTAGGGGGAGCTTGGTCAGAAACCGTCCCCTCCCAAATTAACAATAATTAATAGATATTTCCAAAATAAGAGTGTTTTGTCTGGAATAATACTACAGGAGAGGTTTGGGGTGGGATTTCACTGGGTACCCTAAATTTCGGGGTTGTGCTGGGGGTTGGGCAGGTTTGGTAAAACCACCCGGGGGGCTTGATGGAGGGGGGACCCCGAGGGACTCCGGGGTTGGAGTCAGGGGAGCCCAAGGCCGCCGGGGCTGGCTCTGAATCTGCCTGGGATGGCAAAAGCATACGGGGAGGGGTGCGCGGAAATTTGGAGTGGCAATATGTGTTGGGGGTAACACGGGTGCGGGGCAGTATATTTGGGAAACAAGGTGGGGGATGGACGCTGCTGGGGAGGCAGATGCGGTGCGGGGAATGTGGCTGAGGGGAGCGGGGCAGGGG
>VZUI01094403.1:0-24770 GCA_013401135.1 Cettia cetti
AAATAAAATAAAATAAAATAAAATAAAATAAAATAAAATAAAATAAAATAAAATAAAATAAAATAAAATAAAATTCAAATATAATAAATAAATTAAAATAATAAACACTAAAATAGGAATAATAAAATTAAAATAATAAATACTAAAATATCAGGATTAAAAATAAAAAAATAAAATACATTAAAAAGAGGAATTATATCAAAAGAACAATGAAATAGAAGGTAAAATTTAAAAAAGGAATAAATAAAAATTAAATTAAAGAAGAAAATAAAAAGACAAAAATCAAAGTAAAATGGAAAAGAATGTTCAAAAGAAATAAAAAGTCAAATAGACTTAAAATCAGGAGTAGGATAAAAAATCAAAATGAAAAATAAAATAGAAATAAAAACATAAAGGAAATAAGTAAAATAAAGAGACAAAAATACAAATAAAATGAAAATTAATAAAAATAAGATTAAACTAAAAATGAAACAAAACTTAGAAGAAAACCAGAAAACATTTAACTACAATTAAATGAAATTAAAAATCAAATTCCCCTTTCCAAGGGCGCTGGAGCAGCCCCTGGATTGCGCAATCCCATCAGAGCCGCTCCCGATGGAAACGCCCGGAGGATGCTCGGGAACGGCTCAGCAGCGATGCCGCAGGGCAGCCTCCGTTTCCATGGAAAAGCGGGAATTCCATGGCCGGGCATTCCCGGGGCTCAGCCCCGCGGCCGGGGCGCTGCGCGATTCCCGTTCCCCCCGGAGCTCCCGCAGGGGGCGGCCCGGGAGGCTCCGCGGCGATCCCAGTTCGCTTCTCCAGCCCGATCTCCCCGGGATGGGAAAGGCACAGCTCGGGAATTCGGCCCCGGCAGCCTCGCGATTCCCAAGCTCGGGAATGCTGGGGTTTAAGCTGGAGTTCGGCGGATCCTCGGGCTCCCTCCGAGCCCTAAAAGCGCCCTAAATCCATCCCAGGAGCGGCGCCCATGGGTGCGAGGGGCCGGGAATCCGCGGCTGAGGCAGGAACGGGAGCGGGGTTGGGAACGAACCCTTGGATGCACATCCCACCCCCAAACCAACCACACCCCAGCAGAGACATGGGAAACCCTTCCCCCCCGTAAATAAAACACTCCAAACTGCAAACTCCAAGAGCTTTTTTGGGATGGAATTCCCAGAGAAGCAGCCACAGCTCCTCAGGGAATTCCATCCCCAAAAAAGCTCTTATCCCCCTTTTCCCAGAGCTGATGGATTCTAATCCTATTTTTCCCTCCATTTCCTGCCACGGCAGCCCAAAGCCACCGTGTGCTGTCCCCAAAGCTGCCTGGGGATGTCAAATCCCATTTCAAGGCACCAAAAAATGGGAAAAAGTCATGGAATCCATAATTTACCCCTTCAGCAGCAGCAAAAATGAACCACAAATGAGATTTAAACCAAATCTGCCCCCAAAGATCAATGAATTAACGGGTTTGAGCTCTCTCATCAATTAAAATATCCACAGGTAGATGTTGTCCTGCTTTTCCCTGGAGCTGGGGATGGAGCAGTGGGACGGGAATTGCTGTTGGAGCACCCGGATGGATCCAGAGGCTTGGAGCCACCCCCGTGTGTCACCCAGAGGTGACAGAAACTTCCCTCAGAAGGTGTGGAGAGGCAGGAGAGGGGCAGGAAAGCTCCAGGGGGAGCTCCCAGGAATGCCGAGGTGTGGAAAAGCTCCCTGATGGAGACAAACGGGAGCTCCCACAAAGAAACAATCCCGGAGCCTGATGGCAAAGGCAGAAATTCCTGGGAGTTTTTCAGGGCCAGGGATGCTCCAGCAGCTCCGGCACCTCGGTCCTTAATTAAGGATTGTCACGGGATAATCGGCAAACCCGGGTGGTTTTGGGAGCCTGCGTCCTGCCTGTGAACTCTGCTCACCGAGGGCATTTCACGGCCGGGTTTTTTGACTGAAAACCTCCCGGATCTGTTTTTGCCATCGCAGTTTTCCCGGGATGAGCCTCTGGAAGCTGCGCAGCCAGAAACCCCCGGGCGGCTCAGACAGAGCGAATTTAGAGCGGAATCCCGGCGCTGAGAGAAGCAAGGAGCAGAGCCCGGGGGGATGCCTGGATCCCGAGCTGGGCCGGAGCAAGGATGCTCTGGAAAAGGACGGGAAGGTTGGGAAAGGGAAGATTGGGAAAGGGAAGGTTGGGAAAGGGAAGATTTCCCAGCGCTGCTTTTTGGGAACAAAGCCAAGGCGGCTCCTGGAGGGGAGCTCAGGTGCATCGGAGCGGGAGGATGAGGGATATGGGATTGTTTAGAGGGCCTGGAATTGTGTTCGAAGGCCTTTCACTGTGCATTAAGGGGAAAGAAGCAGGAGAATGGATTTGGACATTTGGAAAGGAGAATGGATTTGGACATTTATTATTTTGTCTAAATCTGTGTCTAGGCTTAGCTGGGATAGAGCGCTGCCGGGGTTTCTTTGGGATTGCTGGCACTGGTGCTGGGATCATCCTGCCCGGATTCCCTGCTCCCTCCATCCATTCCCATCCATTCCCGGGGTTTCCATGGATCAGGCACTCCTGGCAAAGCTCAGCTTGGTCCTACAGAGAGCAGAGCTCAGGGGGGACACAGGGATAAGAATTCGGGACATGGGGATGAAGGATAAGGGACACCACACAGAATTTGGGATCATCATCACACCTGGCACAACACAAGCAACCAAACCCTGATTAAACTCTGATTAAACTCTGATCAAACTCTGATTAAACTCAATTATTTCAACTCTCCCTTTTTTCTGCCAGTCGAGCCACAACGCCTGAGGTTTTAATGCAGTGTGAAGCATTTATCTGGGGATTTCTGGAATGCTGGCACCGGGAATGACCGGGAGCCAGAGCAGGAGATAAGAGATAAGGAGCAGGATCCCGCCCGGCACTGGCACCCTCGCACAATGAAGAGCTTTATCCCGCTTTATTCCGCTGCTCCCGGGACTGGTGCGCACTAATTTAACCCAATTAAGACGGTATTGCTGCAGATTGAATTAATGACTCCACCGAGGGCAAGGCAGATCTTATCCAGGGATTGGGAAACCTCATTTGCTGCCAAACCCGCAGCGGATTGGGAATAACCTGCAGAGGGAGTGGCAGAGTCGAGGAGAAGCCAGAATTCCTCCTGCCCAGGTCTGTGGCCCTGCAGATCCCAGTGGGGAGATCCAAGGATTTTGCTCTCTTGGGGGGAAATCTCGCTTTATTCCCGCTCCAGGAAAAGATTTCCAGCTGGCAGGAAGGCTGCAGGGTGTTTTCCTGCTCCCCCTCTGCTGAGGGAGCTGTCCTGGTGTCTCCTGGCCCCATGGGAAATGTCCCCCCTGCAGCTCCCAGTCTGGAATGCTTCGTGTTTCCCTGGAAATGCTCAACCTGAGCTCCAGGTGGAGGCGTCCCTGCTCCTTGAGCTTTGAAGTTCTCTCCCATCCCAAACTTTCCATGACTCCATGACCGGATAACGCTGGAAATTCCAACAATTCTCTGGAATTCCTGGGCACAGCCAGTGCCCAGCCCAGCCCCGGCGGGTTTTGTCCCCAGGAGAAGGACACGAGTGCCTGATGGCCACGTTCATGCCCTGCCAAAGCACAGGGATCGACGTGAGGAATGAAATTTGGATTCCTCCCAGGCTCCCAGCAGATCCCAGCCCCTGCAGGGCCAGGGGTGCCTCTCCTCAGCCCCATCCCAGCCACGGAGCCTTTCCCATGGTCCTGGAGTCAAGGCCCAGGGAGGGAATCACTGCAAAGCCAACAAAGCCTTGGAGAGCGTGGAAAGGTGCCAGAGAGAGATGGGAAAAACTCACAATTCCAAGTGCCAGAGAAGACAATGAGACATAACAAAGGGAGGGGGATTTCTTTAGGGAAGAGGGGAGAAGGCTGGACAGGGAGTGGGGGGAATTTTAGTCCATCCCACATCCAATCCAGCACTCCGATAATTCTCTGGAAGCCAAAAAGTTTTTCATGTCCAAGGACCACGTTTGGGTGCAGAGAACAGCCCTGGAGCAGCTGATTCCAAGTGCTGGGAGCTGGACTGGGACGGTGCTGGAGCAGTAAAACATCCTGAGACAGGGAAAACCTTCCTGCCTCATCCAGAGGGATTTCCCTTGGGAGTTTTAAAGGAGTGAATGAAATCCCGAGTCCCTGCAGGGGAACTGAGTCCTGTCCCTGCCCTGGGGACACAGAGGCTGCTCAGACACATCCAAGAGTGCCTGGAATTTTCCTGCCCCGTGTGTGGGCACTGCTGGTGCTCACACAGATCCCACAGCCATCACTTTAGGACATTCCAGGTGCTTTCCGTGCTTATCCCAGGATGCTCAGCTCTGCCTCTGCTGCCTGAGGTGAGGCAGGTGAATCCACGCTTCACCTGCCAAGGAGTTTCCACTGGGAGCAAAGAGAGGCTGAGCCAGAGAATTCCCCACTGTGACAGCAACAAAAAACCCCCTCTGGAGCGCACTGACCTCGCAGTGAACTTCACAGGGAGAAAAAAACATTCCAGGAGTTGGGAGCTGCTGCTCCCATCGGTGGTGGAGCTGTCAGACCTCACCTGGCACAGGGACCAAACCCCAAAATCCAAGAGGGGTTTGTAGGGAGCAGCTCCCAGCCTGGAGCACCCTGGAATGGGAGGATGGAGCTGCTGGGCAGAGGAGCCAAAGAAGCAGCAGGAATTCTGCAGGGAACAGCCACAAACGGTGTTTGGGGTGACCAAACCAGCTGGGCTTCTCAGATTTTGGGGAAAGTGTGTGTGGATTCTGGAGGAGCTGCCCCCATCCCCATCACATCCCTTCTGGTTTTCCCTCCATCCTCACCCTGGTGAATTTTAAATTCATTTTTTGGCAACAAAATCCCAGCTTTTTCCATGGTACCAGCAAATATTGCTGTGTTGGAGAGAATTCCCAATTCAGCAGGAGAGAATTCCCAGTTCAGCAGGAGAAAATTCCCAATTCAGCAGGAGAGAATTCCCAATTCAGCAGGAGAGAATTCCCAATTCAGGATTTCATGGAGCTCAAGAACAATTTGACTTTTCTTTCTTAGCATTTTCTTTTAATACAAATAGAAATCTTTCTCCCTGTTGCTGCTCTCCTTCTAATTCCTAATTGGACCAGGCAGGCTCTTTCCTATTTCCAACAGGGCTGTGCAAAATGATGAGATCCATTAAATTTCCAAGGGGAAAAAAAAAAGCCTTCAAGCCTTCCCTGCTGAGTTCCAAAGCCTCCCTTGGAACTCACAGGCTCTGGGCAGGGTAATTTTGTTTGGGGTAATTCACCTGTGCTAATTTCCTGGAAGTCTTGCAGGACACATGGCTCCATTTTTGGGTGATTTTCCACATAAATTCGGGGTTAATTTCCCTTGGAGAAATATTTAAGTGTAAAATATCTCTAGAGAGAGCAGAGGGTGGGTTTTTTTTTTTTTTTGAATTACAGGAACACTGTGACCTGGTAGAAGGTGGAGTTGGAATAAATCAATTTTAACCAAATTCCAACCCAAAGCATTCCACAATTCTGTGGACCGGATCCTGGGCTCATTCACTGTTTTGGAGCTAACAGGGAGCTGTTATCCAAAAAAACACCTCAAGCAACAGCCCCAAGTTCCCCCCAAGTCCTGAGTGCTTGGAATTGTAATTCCAGTTAATCTGGGTCACTTCATTCCCATAAATTGCTCCAAACTGAGAAATGAGGATTCTGCAAATCCCCCAGGAGCCGTGAGAAGGTTGAAGGGTGAATATCAGATATTCAGGATGGGTTCATTAGGGATATTTAGGATAAATGTTCCAAGTGGGAGAATCAGAGGAGGAGGCAGCTCTGGAGGGCCCAGGGAAGGAGCAGCTCAGACAGAGCTGCAGAGCAGGAGCACCAAAATTCAGCCCCAAACCCAAATGTGCCCTGGGAAGGGAAATCCCTCATTCCAACCAGGGGAAATCCCTAATTCCAACCAGGGGAAATCCCTAATTCCAACCAGGGGAGATCCCTAATTCCAACCAGGGGAGATCCCCAATTCCAATCAGGGGAAATCCCTAATTCCAACCAGGGGAGATCCCTCATTCCAGCCAGGGGAGATCCCCAATTCCAACCAGGGGAGATCCCTAATTCCAACCAGGGGAGATCCCTAATTCCAGCCAGGGGAGATCCCTAATTCCAATCAGGGGAAATCCCTAATTCCAGCCAGGGGAGATCCCCAGTTCCAATCCCCAAGAGCTCAGCAGGGGCAGGGATTGGGATGGACCTGGAGAGCAGCAGCCTCCTCTCCCAGCAGAGCAGCTCCTCACACTTCCACATCCCTCAGCTTTTCCACCGCGGGTTCTTTCCCCCAAATGATGCCACCAGGGAAATCTCTCCCCTGTGGGATTTTTGGGATGAGCTGCTGCCGGACAAACCCCAGCGGCCCCGAGCTCGGCTGGAATTTGCTTTCACCTGCAGGTGGAGCAGGGCTGCTGTGGCAGGGCTCGGTCCTGCTGTCCCTCCCGGAATTCAGCCTCCACCCGATCCCACCCCGGGAAAATCCCAGCCCCGATCCCAAATGTCACCACCGGAGCCGTCCTTTGTGGGGACAGACGGACAGAGGCCTCCTTGAACCTGGGAGATTCTGCAAGGGGCTGGATTCTGGGATATCCCAATGCCACGAAGGGTCTGGAGCACCTTTTCCCACGGCAGCAGGAAGATTTGGGGCTTTCCTGGAGAAAGCCTCTCCTTCCAGGGTGGATTCCCACCCTGCTCCGAGACAGGCAGAATTTGGGAGCTGCTCGCCAGCCAGGAAGGAGCAGGGGAGGAAAACCTGGATCCAAAGCCACCCTCCTCACTTACAGGAAGGCATCTGGGAGGACGCAGTGTGGAAATGAACTTCCCAAAATAACGGGAATTTAACACCAAGCAAAACACCCGGCCGCAGACGGACTTAATCACTCCGAAGTGAGGGAAGGCCGTTAAATAAACAGCACAATCCAAAGTGTTGATTTTGGGGATAGATCCAGCTATCAGCTCCTCTGGAGAGCAAATAAACCCCGGGACTTGCACGGCACAAAGGTCCCTGGCGCGCTGAGACAAAGGGAAAAACCCAAACCCGAGCCTGTGCTGACACACGAGGTCCATAAAGGCTCTTTCACAGGGATGGAGGCAGGGCTGGGAAGGGAATGGGGATTTCCAGGGCTCTTTATGGGCATTTTTCTTCCCTGATTCCTTATTTTCAGTCCCAATTCCACCATAAAAAAAAAAAAAAAAAAATGTTCATGTGGATTGTGGTTGGTGGGAGCGTCCCTGGCCAAGAGCAGCTCCTGGGCTGCTGCTTCCCTAAAATTGTGATTCCCGTGGCTCAGCTGCTCCAGTGACCTCCTCAGCCTTTCCCAACCCTGTGGTAACACCTGGGATATAATTTTTTATCCTCCTCCTCCTGTTTTCCTTCCTATCCAGCTTTGTTTTTGGAACAGATGATCCTGGGATCAGGGCTCAGGAAGGAGTTTCTCCTTCCTTTTGCCGGCACAAGGAAATCTGTGCAGAAAGGGCACAAAAAGTTCAGCTTTTCCGTAAATCCGATATTCTGGAAGTTTCTAACTGGCATGGTGGGATCCTTACACTGGGCTTGATGGAGTTCTGTGCATGGGAATTGTCCCTAAAACTTGTGGGACCATAAAATGGGAATTCACCCCGTGCTTTTGACCTTGAATCCCTCCCCAGCCTCCTGGATGGAGAATTTCACTGCTTTTATAGGAATAAAGCCGGGTAAAACCTTTGGAATGATCTTTTCTGTCACACCTACGTTCTGCAAGGCAGGAGAGGGATTTTCCTGAGCAAGCAAAGATCCTTTACAGGGATTTAGGAGCGGGAACGATGCAGAATTGCAGTGGAGCCTCTGGAGAGAGGATTTTCATGGAACAACCACTTGGAATAAATCATCCTCTTGGAATCACAGCTTGACACCACAGAGATGCCCCGATGCCAATGCACACACTCAGCAGAAGTAAAGAAATAAAGAAGCAAAGAAATCCAAAAAATCACAGGAAAAATCCCCCCAAGAGCCGACGGGGATGTGATTCCACCTCTGGAGCTGCTTTTGGAAGGATTCCCCCGAGCTCCCCATGCCAGCAAAAGCTCTGCTGGGCCCTCCTGATTTCCCTGAGTCATCAGACGGTCAAGCAAACATCAGGCCCAGGATTCCTGTCCAACTGCAGATCCCACTAAAGCCGTTTGTTCCACACAGGAATCAGCCCCGGCATGGACAAATTCCCGCTCCCCGGACAACCCCGATGATTAGCCTTGATTAATGGGGCTGCCAGAGGCTCATTCATCACCAGTAACTCACAACATCTTTTTCCACACCAGTTCCAACTCCCGAGGAGCTGGAAAGGGAAATGGTTCTTTTCCCTGGCTTTTCTTGCCTGTTCCCAAACACATCCTGGGTTTGGGGTTTTTTTAGGGTTGCCCACAAGACCTGCCCGGGTCCAAAAGCTCTGCACAGCACAGGATTAGCTGCCATCTCCCTCCCGTGTTTTCTTAAAATCATGGAATCATTTAAATTGGAATGGTCCTCTAAGATTGAGTCCAACTCATCGTTCCCTCAGTGCTGCCAAGGCCACCACTGACCGTGTCCCCAAGTGCCACATCCACACCTGGGGTCCTCAAATCCCTTCAGGGATTGGGATTCCACCACTGCCAGGGTTAGACAACGCTTTCCAGGCAGAGGTTTTCCCTAAAATCCAGCCTAAACCTCCCCTGGCACACTTTGAGGCTGTTGGAGGAGCACCCTTTACCAGGAGGGTGCTCAGTGTTGCTCAGCTCCTAAAATTATTTTGTTTCCCTCCACAAGTTTATTTTTCCTGCATGAAAGAACTGCCATAAAATCCTGGATTTGGGAACCAGGCAGGCTGGGATGCTGGATTGGGAATGACACAGCACAAGGAAAAATCAGGTTGGATTTTGGGCTGCAAAGACATCCTTCCACCCCAAAACCACGGGGAGTGTCCCACACACGGGACAGGAAAACACGGGAACAGCCTCACACATCCAGCCCCCGTGGCCAGGAGCCCACCCGAGGCATTCCCTGCTTCCCAAGGGTGGAATTCCAGCCCTGGATTTCACAGGGGGATTGTGTGGGAAGGGGTAGGATAGTCTGGGCTCACCCTATAAAAGGCACCACATCCCAAGAACACAGAACCCCACAGATCCATGGGGAAAGGACGGCTCAGTCCTCATGGATGCAGGGATCAGGGAGCACCAGGGGGGCTGAGAGCAACCAAAACCTCACAAGCAAAGCCCACACGAGACCAAAACATGAAAAACCTTCCCTTTGTCATCTGATTTACCAATCCAGGAAAAACCAGGAGCTGTTTCCTTACCTTCCTTGGCCTGATCCACGTTCTGGTGGTAAGCAGAGCTTCCGGGATGGCTCGGTGTTAATCCAGGCTCCTGCTCCAGTCCCAGCCCCTCACCTGCCCCTGGACACCTTTGGGATGAATAAAAAGAACCCATAAACATTTTTTCTTTTAGCAAACAGGAAGATCAGTGTTGCTGCTCCTCTGTTTTCCCACTTTTCTCTTTGTGCAGGGAATATCAGCAATGGGACAGCAACAAGGGAAAGCCCCTGAGGAATGTGAGGAGCAAAAGCTGCAAGGCAGAGCAAAAATCCCTTGTGACAGTGGAACTGATCCTTGTCCTCCAGGAACGGGGCTGGGAAGGGTTTCCCAGGAAGTCACACGTCTGGGATGATGCTGTGGATGCACTTAGGGCTCCTCAGAGCCCCCCCCATTCCAGTCCTTTCCCCAAACATTTCCCATCCCTCAAGTTCCCAGCCAGGCCCGTGGGAGCAGTGCTTCCTTCCAGGCTCATGGAGACCCAAATTGCCCCACTCCAAACCCTCTTCCCTGTGCCACGTGTGGGATTTCCTGGAGATCAGCCAACCCTGAACCTCAGGACAGGCAGGAATTGTCAGGAATTGTCACTAATTCCTCCTCTGTTCCCCTCCAAACCCGGGTGGTGGAGGCACAGGCTGGGGGTGCCCAGGCTCCCCAGGGAAGCTCTGTCCCTGCTCCCAGCTGCCAGTGCAGCCATGGATCAGCTTCCAGGGGAGCCACAGGGAGCTGCCACCATTCCATCATTCCTCTGGCAGCTCCGGGGCCCTTCCCAGCCCGCTGCACTCGCCTCCTGTCACTGCAGATAGCAAAAAATCTCCACTCATCCAAAAGCGGATTCCAGCTGGCCCTCCAGGTAATTCCTCAACCTTGAGACGGGCCTGGAGAGCCAGCATTCCCTGCTTAATCCCCTAAAAACATCCATGGGAAGGGCAGGCTGGCTCCCTTTGCCCTGCAGCCCCCTTGCTCCCTGCCCCGAGCGGGACAGGCTGGAATCCCGGCTCCTCCAAGGGTTTAGTTCCAGGTCAGCGAGCCCGTGAGGAGAAACTGGATGGAAGGAATGGCACATGCCATTCCCATGATGGGATGTGGCCAGAAGGGCTCTTCCCAGCTGATGCTGCCCTTGGGACACGTGATTCCTGCAGCATTCCTGCTGCCCCATCCCGGGAATGCTGCAGCTCATCCCAGCTCTGGGAGCCTCTGGAAGTGAACCCTCTGGAAGTGGCTCTTCCCTCCTTTTCCCTCCAATCCATGTTTATGTGTTAACAACAGCCTGGGATAGTGGAAATTTTCCCTTTCCACAGCATGAAATAATGGGATGAGATTCAAGGCCCTGTGCAGCCCAAACGATTCCAGGATTCTCCAATAATTTATTTATGAAGTTTATAAATGCATTCTGTGGGTTTATATTTCTATTGTACAGGAGGCATCAGCCAGGAAGGGAGAAGTGATGAAACCACCTAATGGATCAGAGAATTGTAACTCCCAGAGCTGGGATCATCACAATGGAGAATTTTCTGCAGACAGAGGCTGGAAACTGAACTGTAGGAGGGTTTGTAAATTCCCCCTTTCTAATGGTCAGTTCACATAAATCATGGAAAGGAAGCACCTCCTAAAAACACGGATACAGCAGTGGGATTAGGGACTACAGTGTTGAAAACAAGGATCACAGGATACAAGGAAAGAGAAACTGGGCACCACCCCCCTCAGGAATCTCCTTAACTCTGCAGGAGAGGCTCGGGAACAAGTGCAAGTGTCCCTGGAAATGTCCCTTTCTCCATTAAAATTCACAGAGGAGGATCAAGGGTTAATGGATTCAGGTTTCTCCTCCCAAAGCCTTTTTGGTGATCACCACCCACTGGGTATTTCTCCATCCCTTTGGGATTTTCCTCCTCATTCTTGTTAATATCACACACCTTGGATCCTCCAGGACTGGATCCATCCTTTGGTAGGAGTGAAGCAACACAAAGGATCCTGCCCCAGTTTGTTGGCACCCAATCCCAAGGGAAAAAAGAACAATTCCTACAAAAATGAAGGAGGAGAGCAAGCATGACCCCAGCAGCTTTCCTGGCACTCAGCCAGGCTGGAAACACTGATGGCAATTACTGCCTGGAGCCTCCCAAAAAGCCCTGGCCACGGATTTTCCAACTGCTGAGAGACCCATATTTGTGAGTAACCACCAGGCTCCATCAGCTCCTCCTGAGCAAACACTCCAGAGTGACATCATTCCACACTGGCATCATCCCGAGAGAAAAGCCACAGCATTCCTGGAGCCCCAGCAGAAACTCGGCACATGGAATGCCTGATCCTAGAGTGGCCCTCATCCCTGCTTCCCTGTGAGTCATTTTCCATCCCACTGTCTGTCCAGAAATGCTTTTGTGTTGTTTATTTATTAAAGGTTCTCCCAAAGGCTTCATTGGTGACGGGAGAAAGGAGGGAAGGAGGCAGGGATGGGGCATCCCAGGGATCTGCCACTGAGCCTGGCCTAACTAAACCCATCTGCTGGGGGCCAGCTGCCACCAGAGCTGCTGCCAAAATCTGGGACAGCCTTGGAGCAGCAGGATGCAGAGCAGGCTTTGTGTTCTAAACCAAAGTCATGTCACAAATAATAACAAAAAAAGAGAGAAGAGACATTCCTTAATTTTCCAGGAGTGACATGGGATGGAGGGGTGGGGTTGTTTGGGTTGACTGTCAAAGCTTCATTTTCTGGCACAAAAGGAAAGGCCCCCAGGCCTGTCTGGAAGAACCAACGGGAACTGGAAGAAAACCATGGACCAACCCAAAAGAGTGAAACTGGCTGGTCCAAACACATAATCCAAAGAAAATGCTGGATCCAGGCCTTGCCTGTGCAAGAGTCTGTGCAGAGCTCAGCATCAGCCGCGTGGGCTCAAGGCAAAAGGAGGATAAAGCAGCCAATTATTCAAGAAATACCATTAATTGTGGTGTTTGATCAATCTCCACCATCTCAGCAGGCCAAGCCATGATCCCAAGGACTCCTGGCAGATCCCAGTGGTGACCACGCCAGGAGGGAGCACCTTGTCCTGCATGGAGGGGACTCACTGCTCCATTCACCCCAAAAATCACAGATCCATAATGAAAACATCCTCAATTCCTTCAAAGAGAGGCTCTGTGTCCCCCAGCCTCAGCCACACACCAGGAATGGACTCCAGGCCGTGCGTTTCCATGCAGGCCTCCATGAATCCGTGACAGGAGCAGACAGCCAGGCCAGCCCCCCGCCTCTCAGGAGGCTCCCAGAGCAAATGTTCCACCCTTGTCTTCGATTTGTTTGTGACAAAAAGGTCAAACCTGAGCTCCCCCAGCAGGGCCCATTTGCTGTCCAGATGTCAGGAAGGTGAAGGGCTTTTCTGGGAGCAGAATGGACAGACAGAGCCCCTTCCCGCTGTGGGGAATGTGCCTCAGGGATGGGATTTGGGAGCAGCAGGGCTGAGTGCAGGGAGGTGTCTGATTCACACAGCACCTGCTCTGTGCTGAGCCATGGAATCATGGAATGCGTTGGAAAAGATCTAAAAGGTCATCTTGTTCCGACTCAGATCCATGGGCAGGGACACTTTCCACTGTCCCAGGCTGCTCCAGGTCCTGTCCAACCCGGCCTGGGACATTTCCAGGGATCCAGGGGCAGCCAGAGCTGCTCTGGGCACCTGTGCCAGGGCCTCACACCCTCACAGGGAAGGATTCCTTCCCAATATCCCATCTACAGCTACTCTTATTCAGTTTACAAGCCCAGG
This sequence comes from Cettia cetti, assembly GCA_013401135.1. Taxonomy (NCBI): domain Eukaryota; kingdom Metazoa; phylum Chordata; class Aves; order Passeriformes; family Sylviidae; genus Cettia; species Cettia cetti. The sequence goes on from VZUI01094403.1 coordinate 13,066, forward strand.
GAAGCTCATCCTAAGCTGGAGCACCTTCCCAAATCCCTTGTTCCCTGGGGGAAGGGGCCAAACCCCACCTCCTGTGGAGACAAGGGGAGGAAGAGCCCCCCGAGCCTCCGTCCTGCCCTCAGCCAGTGCTCTGGGCCCTGCTCCAGGTCCCACAGTGCCCATGGCAGCTCCATCCAGGCCACACAAATCCCCCTGCAGCAAGCACTGGGAAAAACCCCAACAGGGCCCCGAGTCAAGGAGAGCCTGGGTCAAAGGTCCTGGAAGCTGCAGTGACTCCCAGTTGGTTCTGCTTTGTCTCCTTGGGCTAATTGCTCTCAGGCTGCCAAGAGCTGCACGTCCTCTGCAGAGCCAAGCCTAAGCCTGGTCCAATCCTGACCTATCCCAGAGCAAAAAACGTCCTCATTGTCACTCCAGATGGGAATGCTCGTGGCTCCATGGGCTGAGCAGTGCAATCAGCCCCAGAGCACAGGCACTGCCCTCCTGCCCCCTCCCCTTGATCCCACACAGACCAATTTCTTAAACGGGGGATTTTTGGAGGTTGAACACCAGGTAGGAGCAAAGATCTCTCCTCAGCTGGAGATTTTTTTATCCACTCCCAACACTGAAATTATTGTGATGTGAAAATTACTACCCCGACACAGGGAAATTGAATTCCCCAGGACAGACTGAGACATGCAAATGTATCCGTGATCTTTGCCATTTGCAGCACAGTGGAAAATTGCTAAGAAAAGTTCCCATTGTGTCGGGGATGCCACTCCAACCTCCTGGAATTTCTCCTTCCCTTCCCCTTGGCAGCTAAAAACGGCTCCAAACTCCCCAAAATGCTGGGGGTTGAGCAGTGATGCTGGAGCTCCACGAGGAAAGGGCTGAAGGTGTTGGAGTGCTCAGTGCTCCCACTCCATGCTCCAGGACTGATGGATGCTCCATGGGTGGAGATCCCAAAGTGCGGAATGCTGCAGGAATCCCCTCCACACCCCAAATAATTCCACCCCAAGGCATCAAGCTGTGGGATAGGGAACACCCATCCCTCATCCCTGACCTCTCCAGTCCTTCCCACCACCAAAGGTGGTAAAAGACCCTTCCCAATGCTGACAGCTTTGAAGGCTCCTCCTGTGGGCACTGCAAACACACCTGTGCAGATCCCAGCCCCAGGAATGGAAGCCCAGACACAAGAATGAAAAGTTAGGACAATATTCCCGTGGCTGGATGCCCAGAGTGGGACTCCTGGATTTATCTTTTGGCACAGGACAAGTGACCTGGTTTTTCACAAGCCACCAGAGCTCCCAGCAGCCTCCTCCTTAAATGGGGCCACAACTACAGGAATACCAGAGGAGAGATGGAAAACCCAGCTCCAGGCTCCCTGCTTTGAAGGCTGTGAGTTTTCCTGAGAATTTCCTGCCCTAATTCCTCCTTCCCCGGGCTTTTAGGCTCCAGGAATGAAGGAGCAGGACAGGGGTCAGGCAAGAGAAGAGGGAAGGGCAGCTCTCCTTGGATGGGCACTTGTCTCTCCCACTTTTTCCAGCCACATCCTTCCTCCTGCCAGCTCCCTGTGCCTCAGGCCATCCCTGTTTTGCCTCAGCCTCTCATCCAGCCTTTCCTCAGGAGGAAAGTGCAGGATTCAAGCGTGACACACTCGAGATGCAAAACCCAGCCTTGGATTTTGACAGGAAAAACGCCCATTCCAGGGCAAATGGAGGCAACTGGGAGGTTTCAGCTGGAACCACTGCATTCAGTGTTGCCCAGAGGCAGCCAAAGGTTTAATTTCTGTGTATTTGTTAATTTTCTCATTATTTCCAGGGCCATGCGCTCCCTATTCCGATAGTAAAGGGACATCTGAGGTTGGTTAAACTGTTTGCAATGGGGCCATCTCCAGCTTTTTGGAATTTCCTGGTTGGCACCTGCCCAAATCAACACATTTTCCACGTAAAACAAGAGTCCCTCCAAAGAGCTGCTCCAAACAATTCCCTCACTCAGCAATTCCGAATGCACTGGCTTAGGGACTTCATAAATTGTAGGGGAAAAAGTCCCCAAACTGAAAAGCAACAGCAAAATGTGAAACCTCTTGGATCCCTGCAGTCGTCTGATGAGTGCAGGCAACAAAAATAGTTTGGAGATTGGGGAGATTTCCAATGAAGAGGAATTTTTGGGTTTTCCCAACAACTTGTGGCTGACAGAAGCCATAGGAGAAGCTTCCACGAGCATCAGCATACCTTCCTGGATGGTGGTTGAGGGAGCAGCAGTCTGAGGTCTCCTATCACATCGGGAGTAGAGGGAATTGTTGGGATAATTCCCAGCTTTCTGCTGAGATGCCAAAGCAGCTCACACCCTCCTTCCAGCCTGGAGAGCAGCTAAAAGCCTTGGAAAAATGATCCTGGATCAGCCTGGCTCCTGAAACACCTTCACCCTCACAAAGTCTCCATCCTTCCCAGATAACACCTTCATCCTCCATCACAGAATCCCAGGATGGGTCAGTCTGGAAAGGGTCACCTGCTCCAACCCCTCTGCTCCAGCTGGGACACCCCAGAGCACCAGGTTGTGTCCAGCTGGTTCTGGAATAACTCCAGAGAGGGGAAACTCCACCCCAAACCCAACAGTGGGCCCATCACCAGCTGTGGCCAGCGGATCCCTCTGGACACGGAGCTTTGCTGGCACTCCGGGCTGCTCCGAGGTTCACGGGTGGCCTGGAAGAGGACACAGCCCCGAGCTGTTAGCAAAGGCCAGGGATCTGGGCTGCAGTTCCTGGCTGGAAGTGCTGGATGTGACTCCTCTCCTCGGAGCTGAGCTGGCAGATCAGCACCGCTGGGGAAGGGAAGGAAATCCAAGCATTTGCCAAGTCACCTGCTTTCCTTATGCCAGTTTCCTATGGAAAGCCCAGCCTGCAGGTTGAACCCGTGCTAAATGGGATCCCTCTCCACTCCTCCCTTCATTCCCACACTCCTCTGCATCCCTGGAGTTGCCATTCCTGAAAATTTCACACCTAATTATTCATTGTCCCTAATGAGGCCTCAGCAGGAATCCACTGCTGGTCTGGAGCTGGTTTGAATCGGGCAGAGTTGAGCAATCCCTGGCAGCAGCCCTGCTCCACCTCTGCTTGAATCCCAAAAAATGAGTCTGGAGGACTTTCTCTGGTCTGTCCACTCAGTCAGGGCAGAGGCAGAGAGGGATTTGTCTGGGATCATGTTCCAGGCTGAGATTTGATCAACACGGTGGCCTCCGAGAACTCCAGCCTCCAGAGCTGGAATTCCTCTGGGCTGAACAGGCACAGCACAAACCAAGGATAGGATTGGTGGGAAGGGAAAGCCCAGCTCTGCTCCCACGGGCTCTGCTGGAGCAGCTTTCCACCCTAAGGGTCCCAACAGCTCTGCTGGGATGGAGCAGCCAGAGAGAATCAACAGCTCCCTGATTCCCAGTGCACCGGGATCCATCCCGTCTGTGCAGCCCCTGGAAATCCACTCATCCCAAGTGAAATCAGCACCTGACTGAGGTGTTGGAAATCTGTCCCAAACTCCCCTTCAGGACTTAGACCCATCTCCCAGTTTGTTTTCCAGCTCCTCTTTTTCTGAGGAGCAGCAGTCTCCTTCCCAGCTTCAGTGCACTTATTTTTCCACTTATCCCAGAAGCCCAGAATTCCTCCTCCAAGGGTTTGCCCTCAGGGGGATGGGGAATTTTCATTTCCCACATATTCTCTGCATTCTCTTGTAGAGTACATGTGGAAATGAAAACTCCCATTCCAAATGCTGCCTGAACCAGGCAGGCAGTGCCTTGGATCTTCTGGAAATCCAGGTCCCGACTTCCAGCAAGCTTCACCTCCGCCTCCTCCGGGGCTTCGGGACCTCCGTCATTCCAAAGCCTTTCTAAAATGTCATCATTCCAGGAGAAGGCAGCCGGGGCTTGAGCCAGGAGTGCCGAGGGAGAGCGGAGATCAAAGCTGTGAACTCCGGGCGGCTCGGGGAGCTGAGGGAAGCCAGAGCAGGAGGTGACATCAGCCCGGCTCCGCGCTGGATTCTCCCGGAGCCGCTGCCGCAGGGATCCGGGAAGCCGGGATGCTGAAGGGCTGAGTCACCACGGCTGCCGGCTCTCCTGGGAGGAAGGAGCAAGATTCCCTCACAAGAAGGAGCTTTTTTTCCACTGTAAATCTTCAGTGAGGAGGCTGAAAGGTCACTGGGGCTTGGCGCGGCTTTGGAGCCGGGGGCCGAAGGGCTCTGGTGAGGATGAGGAGGATGCTGCCTGCTCCCGAGGGGATCCCTCCCCACAGCCTTCACCCACAGCCTGTCTGGGTCACTGTGCAGCTCCCCCCATTCCCTGCCTGCTCCAGGGCTCTGGCAGGGATGGGAATCCTGCTCCCACCTAAGGAAAGGGGAGTTTTGTCTTTGGCTTTCAAAGCGAGGGGAAGATCTTGAGCTCAGATCTTAATTTGTATTTCGAGAGGGATCTCTGGTGAGGGCTGAAGTAGATCTGCAGCTATTCCAAGGGTTTAAGTGAATCCAGAGCTTTTAAATTTTAAATTTTCAAATCCCAGCGGTGCTTTGCCCCCGCTCAGATCTGTGGGGTCCCTGATACGAGTCAGTTCCTTCCACACAAAAATATTCACTGGAATCCCTTTCCTTGGAACTGGGAGAGCATCAGCAACACTAAAGGGCACACGGAGCTTTAAGGAAACCCTTCCTCTGGAACTGTGGGGAAGATTCGCTGTCTCCACGGTGGAGCTGACCCCCTCCGGTATCCAAGGGGACAGGAATTCCACCCTCAGGAGCGGGGTGGGAGATCAAACCCACAAAAGCCAGCCGAGACTGACCTCTGGAGAAAGGCTGGAGGAACCACAGCCGCAGGAAAAGCCAGGGAGCAGCCGAGGAAAGGTGGGAAGCAAAGCAGGGTGAGGATGATGACAACAAAACCCTCTCTGTGCAGCCATCCCTCAACACCTCCACAGCGTTAATTACAGACAGCAGCACCCTGACCACACCAGCCGTGATAATGACTTTCCAAGGTCCATTTCTGTCCCTGGAAGTGGCCAAAGTCAGATTTAAAGGAAGGGTTTAAGAATACAATAAACACACTGTGATGATTTTTTTTTTTTCCTCCCCCAGACTAAAAAAAAAATCAGCAGCTGAGGGATTTCCTGAGCTGAAGGAGTTATCTTTGCATTAAACAGGGCTCGGGGGATTTTCCTCCTACAAACCTCTCCATTGTCCCTCAGTTCGTAAGGAAAGAAGAGAAAGAAACATTACAGCTTTTATTGATGATGAGGTGTCAGCTGAAAATGCAGGGCAAGAAATTAAATTTCTTCACCTGCACCTCGAGTCGGTTCGGAGAAAGCCCCAATTCTCCCTCTGACAACAAACTCTGGGCTCATTAACAAAAATTGTGCTGTAAAATCTTTCCCCTGACTTAATGGGACGGCTCCAAGGTCCTTGGAAGGATTATTTCAACCCCACAGGCTCAATCAGTTGGTTCATTAAGCAGCAAAGGTTGGGAAAAGCCACCAGGGATTCCTTCCTTCAACGTTATTATTGCTGCTACAAAATGCCCCCCTTGATTTTTCAAGCAGCTGTGAGAGAGTTTTGGCTTTTAAAGCAAATGAGAGGGGACCCATCAGCACCCAAAGACATCTGGGTGGAAGTGTTAAAGGGTCTTTTGGGGTGAGCCCCAGCACTGGGGAATAAATGGAATTTAAATGGTATTTAATGGTGCTTAAACGGTATTTAAATGGTATTTAAAGGCATTTGCATGCCCCTCCTCCTCACACAGCTGGAAGGGGTTTCAGCTGCATGTTTTACCCCTCCACAATCCCACTTTTTAAAGGAATTTGTCGTGTTGTTCCCACTGACACAACCTGGGCTCTGCCCTTCCAGCATCCCTCCTGGGTGGCATCCCAGGAATGCTGCTGGAGCCTCCTGCTCCCTGGAGAAACCCTGAGTGGATTCGGCAGGACCAGCCTGGGCAGAGGGCTGGGCCTGGAGGACCTGGATCAGGAATTTCTGACTGCACCTCCACATCCCACAATGACACCACCGGGCTCAAACCCACCCCCCCCTTTTTTTTTTTTTTCCTGAAAAATGTGACCTGACTCAGTTTGCACCCAAATCCTTTCAAACCCAGGGTGCAGCACTGAGGCCCTCGAGGACAGCAGGGTGTAAGGGAAGGGAATGTATCCAAAAGGAGAGCTGGGAAGGGGATTTTGGAGAAAAGGAGGAGAGCAGCCCTAAATCAACAGAGCAGCGGGGCAGGTGAAGAGAAGGGAAAGCAGCTCTTCCTCACACAAACCTTCCAAATTCCTCATTTCCATGGCAAATACCAATTCATCTCCACGCCTTGGCTTGGTGATTCCCAGTCTGAAATCCATTCCCAATCCCACACCCATTCCCAGTCTGAAATCCATTCCCAATCCCACACCCATTCCCAATCCCAAATCCATTCCCAGTCCCAAATCCATTCCCAGTCCCACATCCCCCTGTCTGGCTGTTTCAGAGCAGGGGTTGGGTTTCCCTGCTAATGGGAGAACAATTGTGGTGGGACTGCAGAAACTCCTGGCATTAAACACAAAAAGCACCAGAAAATTAAAGCTCTGGCTGGATCACATCTCAAACTTTTGGGACTGGAAATTCCCACTGGGAGTGCAGGACCAAGACAAGAGCTACTATTTGTTGACAACTTCTTGAAATCATTCTCTCAAAAATGTTGAGTAACTGGAAATCATCGCCCTCCAAATTTTCAGCTCGTTAAAAAAATGTTACAAATTCATCTTGGATTGCTACAAATGGTTTGCTTTGCCTTCACCCACTGGATCCTTCCACAAGAATTTCTGAGTGGGATTCAGGAGGATTTCTGAGTGGGATTCAGGAGGATTTCCAAGGAAGAAGCAGCTCTAACCATCATCAGAATTCCTCCCTCCTAAACCCCCGAAAACATTAACCTCCAAAAAATGTGATATAAATAAAGAAAGAGGAACAAACCCAGCGTGTGAGATGGGCTCCCTGCTCATCCGTGGCTCCTGCACGGGAGGAGCAGAACATTTAACACAAACCACATTGGAGCCATGGCCTGTGATCCCTGAAACCTCGACCCTGGGACACAGCCCCGCTTCCAAGGCCCTCCTCCCTGCTCCCCTCAGCAGGGAGAGTTGTTTGTTTGGCTTTGTAAGTCCCAGCTTAATGCAAAGCAGGAGGCAGCACGGAGCAGGGCTTGCCAGGGGCTGAGCATCCCTTCCCGGCCCTTTCCTGCCGTTCCCCGGCAGTTTTGGATCCCGCCAGTGTTTGGGTTGGGTTTAAATCATTCCTGACAGGCCCAGTTGGTGACTGTGACGCCAGCCCGTGGAGGGAGCTGTGGAAAATGGTCTCAGGCTCAGGATTAGCTTGGTTGGGATGGCATTCCCCCACAGATGTGCCTCATTCCACATGGATTTCCCTGCCCTGTCCCCAAGGGACGCATTTTACAGGGGGACACGGTCTCAGCAACCCCCAAAATCCTCATGGGACAGAAATAACCAACCCTAACCCAGCCCCCTTTCCCCCTCTTTCCCCACCAAACCCATTCTGGTGCTCAGGAGGCTCCGAAGGCTGCTCCCAGCAGGAATTCCCAGCACACCCCACATCCCTGCCCCAGCTTTGCCAGGGGGGTTGAGCAACAGCTCAAGGGACAACAAGTGGAAAAATCCCTTCCAAGTGGGAGGCAATGAGATGCAATCCTGTCTGTGCAGGACAATAAATCACCTCTTTGGGCTTTTCCAGCCTTAAAAAAATGTGGAGCAGAGAGCAGGGATGTGGCTGCTGAGGGAAGGACTGAGGGAAAGACCAGAAGGAAAAGATCACAGCCAGGGGAAAGATGCAACAGCAAACTCCAGAGGAAAGGAATAAATCTGTTCCACATCCCTGTGCATCACCACCAGTCTAAGCCAGGAATCAGCTCCATGGGCAATGTCACATTCCTGAAAAGTCTCAGTGAATGCATGTTTGGGATAATAAAAGAGGAAATCCAAGGAAAATGGGCTAATTTTCCCATTGTCCAGGGCCAGCACAGCTCCCAGAGAACCTCAGCATCTCCAGGGGTTTTAGCTATGGTTGGTTTTATGGAATCATGGAATGGTTTGGGTTGGAAGGGCCTTAAAGGCCATCCACTTCCAACCCTGACACCTTCCCCTGTCCCAGGCTGCTCCAAGCCCTGACATCCAGCCTGGCCTTGGACAGTTCCAGGGACCCAGGGGCAGCCACAGCTGCTCTGGGCACCCTGTGCCTCCCCACCCTCCCAGGGAACAACTCCATCCATTTTATTCCTTAGCTGGGGGGAATTCAGAGTTTTTCAACAGCGCAGGAGAGGAGGAAAACCAAACCACGTTTGGGTGGAAATTTGGGGAGGTTTCAAGGAGGGAGAAGTGAGTGAGTCCAGGGGGGGTCTGTGCTGGTTCCAGGAAGCTGCCAGGGGACAGGGACATTGGGAATCACCAATGGAGGCTGTGGGGCAAGGGACAGCTCCGGGCCCACCCCTGGGGAGGATCCCACCTTCCTGGAAGAAGGGGATCTCAAGCTCAATGAACCCCACACCAAAATCTTCATGTGGGAGAGAGGCTTGAGCCACATTTTGGGTACCACACAACCAGGGGAATCCCAGCAGGAGTTCCCAGGAGTTGAATTGGTCCAGGGGGATAAGAAGTTGACCTGGGATTTGGAATCCCACCTCCCTTAACTTGCTAAACAATAGATTTATTTTTTTTCTTTCTTTGGGATATCTCTGTCCTTAAAGGGCAGCCTGGGAAAAGCAGCAGGAAGGCAATAAATAAATTAATACATTAATTAATTAGTAAGAGACTGAAGTGCCTGGATCAAGTATCCAGGGCCTGGATACTCAAGGAGTGAAGGATTTAGGACAAGTAGCACTCGACACACTTGATCTTTTTATCCCCCTCATTTCCACTCCCTTCTAATGGCTCCAGAGCAACTGGCCCGGGATGTTTCCCATCCTTGTCTAAACTCGGAAGAGCAAAAGCATAAACATTCCAGAAATATCCACAGAGACATTTCACTAATTGGCAAAGGAGGCAAATCCCCCTCCTGCCCCTTTCCCCACGCGTTCCTGAGCACTTCCAGTGTTTATGGGCCCCTCCATCAGCTCTGCTCCTCCCGGGATCACTGGGAATCACAAACCTGCCCTCAGACAAAACAACAACCACCCCAACTCCAGAGAATTAATAACAATGTCTGGCACTAATGAACCCTTCCATAACATCTCCCGAGCTTTGTGCAAATTAACCATTCCCACAAGCAACGGGAATTTCAGATGATCCAAAAGGATCCTGGGCAATCCTGGAGCAGAGGGAATAAATTTGCACAGCACTGTCACCCCCACGTTCCCCTGGAGAAACTTTCCCCACTTTCTTCCTCAGCAGGGAGGAGATTCCAAGCTCTCCGTGTTCGTGGACATCAAAGGGAGTCAATTATCCAAAAATTCAGGACCTCCCTCATGCCAGGAGGGAATGCTGCTCACTTCCAGAAGAGGGGTCCAACAGCTGAAGTTGGATCCATAAATGATCCAAGATTACGGTGACCCCATCCCAGCAGGGCCACAGGCTGACAAAGTGGGAACGAGGAATGGGAAAAGCACCTTGGAGCAGCTTTGTGTGACCCCAGAGGCTGCAAAAGCAGGATTTGGAAAGGTTTCCAAGAGGAACACACCCCAGTGTGATGGGAATGCTGCTGGACCCTCAGGAAGTGTCCCTGCTCAGCAAAGAGGGGTGGGACACGGTGACCTTTGAAGGTCCCTTCCAGCCCAGACCATTCCAGGTTCCTGCCTGCTCAGAGGGATTCTGGCTGTGCCAGGAGCACCCATGAGGAGGACTCACAGTGGAGGGATTGATGTTATCCCATCCAGGAGCATTTCCACAAGGAGGTAAATCCACCTGGACCTCTCCACACATCTCCATGCACTCCAAACACCCAAATTTTTGTGGGCATTCACAACCTCCAAACCCCACTTTCCCCCCCAAAATCCTAATTCAGCACACCCAGCCATGAGCACTGCACACCCTGGAGGAGATCCCTGAGGTGGCTCAGACTCCCCAGCTGCAGGAATCCCAGAGAAAACTCTGCTCTTCCCAGATTCCCTGCACCAACCCCCCGGGAGCTGCTCCTCGCTACCCTGGAACCTCCTCCATGGTTTGGCTCCATCCTGGCTCCAAGCCAAAGCTCACAGGGATGATCCTTCAATCTTTGGAGCCTGCTGGTCTCCAGAAGTGCCAGAGTGGAGCTTCCACTCGGGAAGCAGTGATTGCCCAGCTCTGGAATGCTGCAGGAGCCTCAGCAGAGCCTTCCCCGAGCTCTGCAATCCCAGACTCCCGGCTATAAAACCCCTGCCGCAGGCAAAAACTGGGACATGGAGAAGGAGATCCAAGGAATTTCTCCATCTGCAACCATCACAGCTCCGTAAAGTTGTTTAAAAGAGGGAACTGAGATTGTTTTCCTTGTGGAAATCCTATGTTTATTTTTAGTTCTGCCTCGGAGTATAAATAACTCCGGAATGAAGTGCACGGTGCTTAATTCCCTTCATTGTGCCCTTAATTGCTTCCTTGTTTGCTTTCCACTTTCCACTCTGCTCCAGCCTCATATTCCAGCACCAGCTCCTCCCTTCCACGTTTGTTTATTGTGTCTGCATTTTCAGAAACCAAAAGGTCAGGAGAAAATATGAATTTTTAATGGAATTTCCTAATGCCACCAAGGCTTTACCCTCCCTGCCCGCCCTTGGCATGGATCCCCTCCCATCCAGACGCCACCAGCCTGAATCCCAGAGCCATTCCAGCCTCTCTGAAACCCCCTCCTTGTCTTCTTCCCGTTTGTGCTGGAGCCCTGAGCTCACATCCCTCAGGAGAACGTTCCCCATTCCTCTGGACGCTGCCAAGGAACCGGCGCCGTGCTCATCCCGGCCCTGAGGGGCTACCCCTGGGTGAGGGAGGAGCTGTCAGCTCTTCCTGCCCCATCTCCTGATGCTTCCCAGCAGGAACAGTGGGGTTTGCTCCAGGGATGCCCCCACGGAGCACTCCCAGGGCTGCAGCGCTGGGCCAGGCTGGAGCAGGGATGTGCTCCATGAGCTCTGGAAGGCTGCAGGTGCCACAGGAGCTCTGCTTCCCGAGCCCCAGCAGGGCACAGTCACACCCTGGAGCGGCTCCTCCCGGCTCCATCTCATCCCAGCATCCTCCGAACGCCTCCCCTGGACGCGCGGGGAACTTTGCTTGCAGCAGGAGCGGGAGGAGGCTCCAACCCCGCACAGCCCTGAGCCTCCCCAGGCAGCCCCAGCCCCACGGGGAGGGATTTTCCCTGTGCTCCAGGGGCCAGGCCCTGTGCTTGCCCCGCAGCAGGGGCCTGGGTGGGAAGCTGCAGTCGGGAGCATCTTCCCAAGCTGGGTCCAGGGGGGAAGGAGCTTGGAGCTCCTCCCTGGAAGTGCAGGGGAGCACCCACCTCTCCCGAGCAGGCATTGGAGCAGGAGCAGGGGGGAACCTGTTGTCCAGCCTGGAGATTCCAGGGAGGCCTTGGAGCCCCTTCCAGTGCCTGTCCAAGAGAGCAGGAGAGGGTGACAAGGACATGGAGTGCCAGGACACGGGGAATGGGTTCCCACTGCCACAGGGATATTGGCAAGGGACTGTTCCCTGGGAGAGGAGAGGAGAGGAGAGGAGAGGAGAGGAGAGGAGAGGAGAGGAGAGGAGAGGAGAGGAGAGGAGAGGA
>VZUI01094405.1:0-19368 GCA_013401135.1 Cettia cetti
TGGGGGGTGGAGGGGGGGGGGGGGGAGGTCCTTGAGTAATATATTTAGTTTGCCTCTAAAAAAAGTCTTCACTTGAAACACCAGCAAAGAACTGTTACTGTAACCACTGTTTAAAGAGCTAAAAGCAATATCCTGCCAGCCAATAGTGTCAGGCACAAATATTTACAGAATATTCTGAAATGCTTGAAATAAACAAATGGGACAAAACAGTTTATCAAGTACATTTTCTACCCACAAATGACATACAGTGAGCAGCAGGCTTCAAGGATGAGTCCCAGTGACACCCCCAGGCCCCGTTTCCATTCCAGCATGCCATTATTCCAGAGCAGAGCGGCTGAATGTGCCGAAGCAAAACCTCACCCTAACTTCGCTGACGTCAGAGTTTTCTCGCCAGCAGACGCTTTAGAAATAGTTACATTAAGTCGCCATTGTGCTGCGTAACTCAGAGCTTGCATTCCTGGATCGGAAAACGAATGCAAAAGAGCAGGAAGAGGAGGAGGACAAATTCACTTCTTCAGCCCGAGATTACAGCTGTATCTGGCACCATCTGTCCGTGTGACTGGCTCGCTTTGCAGCCTTCAGGTGAATCCTCTGTCAAGCAGAGGCAGGAAGGGAACGAGGCAGTGGCAGGAAGAGCGCAGGGGGCAGCGGCGCAGCCCTGCCCCGTGCGCGTCCTCCCGGCCGGGCTGGCAGGGGGCAGCAGCAGCCCCGCCGGCACACCTTGTCCCTTCGGGCCACACCGCCGGACCCTGACACAGCCAGGGCAGGCGGCAGTGCATCTGCCCTCTTCTCCACCTTCCAAAAACAAGCCAGATGCCTCAAGAAAGAAACATTTGAATTATTCTAGAAGCAGAAACCAGAGCCAAAGCCAACAGTTTGCACACTCTGCGGATTGCTGACGACTAAGTGATTTGCTGAAATTGCCAGAGACACTGGTCCATCGTGGTGGTAGAATACATCACACTGGATGCCTGGGGAATTAACAGTAATACTAAAAAGATATTTAAAAATAACTCAGAAGTTTCCCGTATTCACTCTTTTTTTTTTTTTTTTTTTTTTTTGACAGTGACCAGGGCTCACCTTTGCATCAATCCAACACCAGTAACATTCTGAATTTTTACTCAGAAACTTAGTATTCACTCTCAGCAAGCTCCAGAAAAACATGAAGGCACATTCACAAGTGTGATGGCTCATGTCACAGATCCTCACACTCAAGTCTGCACTTAGAACCATCTTCATGCTCTTCTCTCAGCTACCCTATACATTTGTAATAAAAGGCTCCTCACTTCAGTCAGAGCTTCCACCTTACAGCCAGCAAGTGCCAGATGAAACAGAAGAGCCCTCACTAAGGACAGCATTCTGAAACAGATTTATAACATGGATTTTATAAACCTGCATTGAAGACTCAGAGATAATGACACTTAGCTTCCACAGCTCCTGACATGTGTCTGTTCATTAATGAAAATCATCTTGGGGAGAAAACAGCATCTGACAGAGACACCAGACAAACCAGAGATGACATTGACATTTAAACAAAAACCAAACACAAAGAGCTTCAAGTTTCATATTCACAAAGGGCCACATCTGTCTCTAGATAACCTGGTGACACTATCAAACATTACTAAGTTAACTGTAGCTTACTATCTCGTTCCAACTTGGTGCACTGTGATCTGGACAAACTTCATTTGTATTTGCTATCTCACAGCAAGACCATATCAGTGTAAAATACCTGGACATGATGCCAGCTGCTCTTTAGAAAATTTGGATATCACAGCTTTCTTCCCTTCAACTGTAAAGATTACTACACAGGTGTAACTCCTAAGATCTAGTCTGAACCCAGATCTTTCTTTTGGCCATTGAAACAAATTTTTAAAATGTGGTATGTTTTCTCAGGGTGGGTGGGGAGGAAGAAACAGCCAGAAAAAGCAAACTCTGAAAGTATTACAGATTTCAGAATGGAGTGTTACCACTAGCTCTATTCTTCAGGCAGCACAGAAGTGCCAACAGCAAACGTGAAACACATCTGTGCAAGAGCTTCTTTTTTTTTTTTTTTCCGCAAGTCTGCTTTATAGTGCAGGTTGAAACTTCAACAGAATGAATAAATATTCTTGCTGATTGTTTCATATTCACTCTGAAATATACTTCTCTAGCCTTGTTACATTGCAATGTGTGTGTGGTTTCATTGCTAACAGCTAGCATGAGACAAAAATTAATCATACGCTGTACCAGTGCCAGAACAGAGAATAAAACAAGCACAATCACTGTTACTGAGGAATGAAAGTCCTCTACAAAAATGTTGGTTGCACATCTGTTTCCATTGTAGGATTAATTTTTTCAGTAACTTTACCTAAGAAATAAGGTATATAAAATGTCAAGAGTTCTAGTGGTCTACAAGTGAGACATTTTAATCAGACCATTTTAACATAGGTAAGTTGATAAAACAGGAGCTTTACTGATTTAATAGTTATTTAGAAGCTTCAAGTCTACGACTGAAAACAGTAGATAGTAAGGTCTATTCTGAAAAATGAAGTCTCTAACATTTCTGGTATATTGTCTATTTAATAAGGGGAGCTTATTCTGTTTTCTAAACAATTACTCAACATTGCCCTAAAAAAAAAAGCTGTAACAGAAAAATTATACAGAAATTAATTTTGAAGTTCTTTTAGCTGTTCCTTAATTGACTTCTTTCATGCTCACATCTTTTAGGATTATGAACAAAGATATTCATATCAATTCACTTTCTGTCCTAATTTCTGACCTTCTGATTTACAATCCCACTGTTTACCACTCATCCTTAAATAATTTCAGGGACAGAAAATTATCAAATACTGTATGAAAGAACATAAACAATTCCTCGCTCTCTTTAAGTTGTGTGCAATTACAGAAGTACTCTGCTGCAGTTTTAGCCAGTATTGTTAAAGAACCCTCCCTGAAGAGCAAATCTGTTGTCACCTAGCAGCTATCCCAGTGGTACCAACTGTGAGAGTCGTGTAATGGAAGTTAAGGAAGCTGAAGGGCCAAGGCACATTTAAAAGGATTCTTTCTCTCCGGATGTCCAATCACAAAGTAACCTCAGAAGCTACAATCCTAGAAGACTGTTCTGCTGAGACAGAAGGGGAGAGAAGAAAGCTGAGAAAGAGAAAAGAAACATGAATGTGTGGAGTGAAAGTTAACCTACCACAGAAGACACAATTCTATACAATTGACACATAGATGCAGTATTGTTTGTTCACTAATGTGACCTCACCAATATGGCATACAAATGAAGAGAAAAGGGAAAGAGCGGGAGGATGCGACACAAATTTTTCTCAGAACAGTAAGAAAAATCCCCACAAGTATCTAGAAATTCCCCTCTCCTTATTAGGTACTCACTGGTGTAGAGTAATTGTTTAAGTGACATCTACTCCTTCCTTAAGTTTGGCCTGATAAAAATTAAGGAAATTAATACAGAAGTTTGGGTCATGTCTATGTTTCAGCATTTCTGACAACTCTGGTTTCAACTTTCTTCCTTACTAAAAGCACTTTTTCTAATCCTTACATGTTTGTCTACAGTATCAAGATCCACCAAAAAAGCTGAGCTACCAGGTCTTTTTCTAACAATGAAGACAATAAAACCGTTGTATTAAATGACTTTTTAATACAGAACTGTTTCCTGTAGTGTACTTAGTTATAGTACATAAGTTCTACACAGCCATGCCATACCTGGCAAAAACAAGTGAAAGCGATTGTCATCACACCACTCCTAATGTGATTACAGAAGACAAAATCTTACCCTCCTTCTGCCTGCCAGAAAGTCCTTTCCCCAATAAATAAATTATCTCCTTGTGACATACAATATCAAATACTCTTCAGGTAACAGGGACACTTAAAGCTACACTAAGAATTATGAGGACACTTAATACTGCACACTTGAGTGCTCAAAAACTAAGGATTCCAGAAAGCAAGCTGTCCATAAAAATTAAATTCAGCAGCCCAAATCCAGCCAATTGACAGTGTAGCCGATGCACTGGAAGGCAATGCAAATTTTGGTCCAGTTTCAGCACCTATGATGGCTGGCTGTGACATCTGATCCTTGTCACCGTTTCCAGGGACCTCAGGACATCTCTTCCCTTGTCCTCAACAAAGATCCAACTACCAGGACAGGCAGATACAGATTAAGTGGGGCCAGTTGCTCCCCACCCAAGAATGGTGAGTATAGCATCAAATAGGTGAGCTGCAGTAAGAGAAGCTGGAAGACCTCTGCTGGATGCTACTTAGTGCTCTGGCAGTCATTTCCAGGCCTTGGGGAGATCCTAAAGGCTGTGTCCAGCTTCTGAACTTCATGCAGAATCACACAGACATACTGATTTTTCTGGAGTGGCCTCATTCCAGCAACGGCTTTTTCTCATTTCCATACTAAATGAGGCCCCATATCTACATGTTGTATATTTTTTTGCTTTATAACATTTTACAACACTGAATTCACAAATAGCACATAAATCCTTAAGATATTTTTACCAGACTAAAGGCTTCAAAATCATTAGCAAATCAAAGCAGTCCTGTGAAATCTTCATAGAAATTCTGCAATGAAGATTATTTTCCAAATATTCAAAATGGGAAACAGACACCAAAACTAATGCTGTCTTCTGAAATGAATTATGATATTGTGGGCTGCCAAAGTTCTATGGCTGTTTTGCATCAATATAGGACTGTATAGGTTCAAAACTTAGGCTGAGCACTGACAGCACTGACCTGCTGATCGACACCTGAAAATCTGAAGATGGGCACACAGGAAAACACCTAACTATTCTATAAGGCCATGCTCAACACTACAAACACAGTACAAATGAGATGCCACAGATTCCTTGTTCTGGCATTCCCTATCTTAAGTTTTATATCCCAACACACTCCAAATAATGTGGCTGTTGTCTAATGATTTTAACACCAATAATATTTTTTCTGTTGTTGGGGTATGAGAATGTTCTCTTACACAAATTTTCTGCAATTTAATAATTTGCAGACACCAAGTGACAACACTTAGCTAGCATAAACTAGAATTAGTTTTTCTTTGAAACTTCATCCCCGTAACAGATTTAATTAACACTGGCCAATGGGTTTCTAAAGAGGACCACAAACCTAGAATGCCTTCTCTCAAAGACACTACAGTCTGCTACAACATGTTTTGAACTGGGTGTTGTGGAATATATCTGAAAGGAGGAACTCTCTGAAATAAACCCATGCTCCTGCAACAGCAGACACAGGTGGTAGCTGAGAGGCTGTGCATGGCTAAACTTCATTTAAACCTTTCCATCCTTCCTCCCCAGATGTTGGTCAATAATTAGCAAAGGGTAAGGACCTGTGAACAGTCTCTTCTTTCCTTTTATAATTTTCTTTTGCAGGTGCTCTAGTTTGAGAGCAAAAATGTGAAATAAGGAAAACTGTCATAAAAAGGGAGATTTGGTTTAAAACCAGCCGTTTCAGTCTATATCACCCTCAGTTCCTTCATGCAACCTTTTCTTCCTGCAGCCTCTTCCTCACTTATCCCTTTTCCTTCTACCTCTTCTGTTGCCTCTACCCATCATATTTTCCTAAACCTCCTTTGAACTGAAGGTAGACAGCTCCCATTTTGTCTCAAGCCTCTCATTCTGACAGAGAATCAAGAGCAGAAGGAAGCATTTGCCCTTCTCACTTGGGTCTCTCGTTGACTTGATTCCCAGCAGATGTGATTCAAAATTTAAGTATCTAACCAATTGCTACAATGGCTGAAAAAGTGTGGCTGTATGTGAAATATTCAGAATTTTGGTGCCACAGCAATCAGTCTTTAAAGAAAATGCTCAAAACCACCACCTAAAAATTTGCAATTCCTTGCAATTTTCACAGAGACAGAATAAAGATGGAGCAAGGCTTCTCTAAGAAAAGCAAAAGAAAATTAAAAAAACCCCAACCTCTGATCCAAAACACAGGCATACATTCTCAGAGCAGTTACACTGCGCTGTGTTTTTAAATATTAAGAAACTTTTCCTCTGCATTCTCAGAAACAATATTTGGTGGGGTTTTTTTTACTTTAGACCAACTACTTTTTGATTGTAATATAACCAAGAACCTGAATGCCTGGCTTCATAATGTGAAGTATATATAAGTAAGATATTGTCAGTTCTAAGTATTGTATACACAGTGTATACACAATACTTGTAGCTCCTAAAACTCCTGAAAAGAGGAATTCTTTGATGTTTACTTAAGGTAGGTCCCCCAGTCCAAATGAATACCTACCAAGACCATTTCCATTATATCATACACTTATAGCAGTGTGTAAGTGCATTTTTCTGTATCTAGTATAAATTCTAAAAACAAAACATGAGGAGAAAGGATGCATCACTCATTTTACAGATAGACATTTGAAGCAGTCAGATAACGTGACTTGCCAAACTCTCCCAGATCCAGTGCAAAGAACAGCTGAGGATGGACTGAGAAGAACATGCTTTACCTCACAGCCAGACTGGGATGGCAGCAATGATCAACCTCCTCTGAGCTGCTAAGCATTAAGCCACAATAACACCAACTTGTTCTTATTTGCTTGTACTGTATTATATGTAGCACACAGGCCCACTCATCATCATGGGCCTTTAAAAACATTTAAAAATCCCACCACCATTTGGAACAGAAATAAAGCATGGGTTTTATTCCTTCATAACTCCATAGTCTGTCCCAAATACCCACAGACTATGTCAGTACAAACAACAGTTTCTCCCTTTTATCTCCTGCTCGTTTTACACTACCACATCCTCCACAGGACTGACACCACTGGAGAAAGACCCCTTACATTTTCTTTATATATACAGCCTGTAATGGTAGCCTGGAGGTATTTAATGCCATTCAACAGGACAACTTTCTCATCCTTGAGGGAAAGACACATATCTGGAAGGAAAGACAAACACTCGATAAAAAAAAATGACAAGAACAATTTCAAAGAACTTAATGTACCGACTCTGTAAATTACAACAGAAAAGTGTTTATACCTTTAGGAGGAAAGGAAGGTCATAATAAAATGATTTTAAAAGCTAGAAGGCCTTGGGTTATTTCTCCCAAGTGAAGCAATCTTCTCTAACCAAGAAATAAACATGTAAAAGGCCAAGACAGCTATATTATCACTCAAACTAATTCAGAAATATAAGTTCTAAAAATATTTCAATAATATACTACTGTAATCTCCAATTTTATTTTAAAAAAGCTATTTAAGTAACTACTTAATTTGATTATGTTTTGTAAAACAAACTGCAAACTTCCTTCAAACTGTCTACCCATTCATAAATTTGCAAATTACAGCATAAACTACAACATCATGCTAAAAGATGTGTTGGAAGTGCTCAGACACTTGATTGAAAGCAAGGGGATGTAGCTTTTGTGTAAGACATTCTTTCAATACACCCTTAAAGGCCAATCTGTATTTTACACAAATATATATCATACAAGAATGTATTAAAATGTTACTATATTAATACATTTCAAGATATCAGTAGCCATGAGGAAACCCATGCTGTTATTTAAATAAATCAATATTCCCAGTTACCCTCCCAAGTTCACCAGAATGTAACAAGTCACTCCCAACTTCACCAGTTCAGGAGCCTGTCTGCAGCCTGTGTAAGACTCCATTGTGCAAATGACAGGTGCAACAAATTTTCTATTGGTCTCAGGCCCTAAACACGAACTTGTCAGAGTGGTTTCAGATTCAAAAAGTACATTTATCTCCCAGTCAGTATGTTCTAGAACCTTCTATACTGCCATCCATATAAACACCAAGTCTGTCTCTCTCAGCACAGTGAATACCCAAGAAAATCTATGGCAATGAGCCCAACAGCCTAATGAAACATAGCTCAAAAAACTGCTCCTTCAAAAATCAGTATTTAATTTGCTATTAATCCAACTGAATATATTCTTGTTCTCAAACTATAATATGACAACAGAAGTTCTAACTTATCCTCATCTTTCTCATATCAAAACTGAATTTCCACCTAAAAAGATGTGAAGCCTTGGAACAACAGTGTTAGCCAGGAAAGCAAGTGCATGACCAGAGGCTGACAGAGGGAAGTACTGCATAAATCTCTGCATCATTTACAGCCACACAGAGCTACCTGTAATGCAGTGAATTACATATTTTCTAGATTTAAAGAACAGTTGGAGAACACTTGTCTCTCCTTTTGTTAGTGGTTAGCAGATAAACAGGAAATGAATCACGCTGAAATAATAAATCTTGAGAAGAAACACCATGAAATTTTTCATCTTACATAAGATTTATTATTTTTTGAAGTGACAGGAACTTCATCAGAAAAATTGATCTAAAAATCATAGTTTTAACAGATACAGTAACTATGGATTGCTCAGTAAAGGAAAATAGATTGGGGTCCTCTTTTTCTTTATATTATGTCATATCACAGGTGTTTTTCTGGTGTATCATGATCCATATACAAGTTCACTGACTGATGGAACATCAGCCAAGATAAGAAAGATGGGAGGGCTGCCAAACAAGCATCAGTGCCAAATTACAGTGAACCCTTCATTTTCTTTCCAGCTTTGCCACACAAGAGCTTTTATTTCCAACAACTACAGGCCTCCATTTTACAGATACATTGTTGATAATGCATTTACATTTCACTAGGACTTCCTCCAATTAACTGTGAGAAGTAACATACAATGACACCAACAAGCTCTGAAATCACTTTCCCATGCAAGTGCAAAATCCTGTCATCTCTGAGCACCATTTCTTCTGGTCTGTCCCATCTGTTATTTAAGAGGAGTGAAAAATAACCATGTTTAAAAAAAAAAGTAGAGAAGCTAGCTATTCAAGAGAAAGCCTTTCCACAAAAAATTAAAATGGCAGTCAATAGCCAGATTATTTTGATTCATGATCTCACATGACATTTTAAGACAGGTGTCTCATTGCATGTACAAAAGAACAACAGAACCAGTCTATAGACCCAATTAGAGATCACACTAATCCCTTGAATTTCAACTTTGCACCAAAATATTCTCCCCAGCTACCAGCCCTCCCAATCAAAACTTATCTATGGGGGAAGGAAATTAACAAAATTGAATCCTGAGCCGGCACAGGTTTTGTCTTAATAATAATTTTTATGGCGAATTGACAGCACATTTTTTTCTCATCTGTGAAACATGATTAAAGGTGGGATAGAATCACCCTGGAGCACGGTGGATGTCTTTCAGCTGACACTGATTTAATCCCAGGCAGCCACCCAGAGGGGTCAGAAACGAACCTGTCTCTCCAAACCAACATATAATTTATGTCCCTACCAAGTCTGGGCTGAGGAAGGTACTTGGATTCATTTTAAAAGTGGAGGGGAAATTTGAACTCCTGTCAATCACTGTATCAGCTGCTGAAAAAAAATGGAATACAGCAGGAGCATTCTGATCCTTTGCATATCACTAAACTGACTTTGTTTTTCCACTACAGATCTATAATAGTCCACACATTTTATCAATTGGATTTTAAAAATCTAATATTGTAACACCAATCCAGTTATTTGAAATAATTATTTTTTATTCCAAATCTTATTTTTCCTTGTTATTTTAAATGCTTCAGAAATACAATTATTAGCTATAGAATAGTCTGCAATCACAACTGGCAAGAAGGAGAATTTTTAAACTGATGCCTTGGATTTCAGATGTTCGAGAAACTCAAACTCTGCCTTTAAAGAGAGTATTAGCATACAATTTTTGCTGAGGAACAAGCTAGTTAAAAGTGTTAGACCACACAGATAACCTTGACGTTAAAATTTTATGGCCCTATAAATGTGCATTAGTATCTCAGTTTTCCAACAAATGTGCTGGGTTTTATTTTTAATCTTTCCCAAAATACCAAATACATGATGGAAAGCAATATACTATATTACAATGTAAGTGTGCTAATTTATTCTAACCAATGAATGAGCTTGTGAAGAAAAGCTTCCTTAAAAAAGAATAAAAGTAACTTTATTGTAATGAATCAAAGTACAATCTCATCTAGCTGTGACAGAGATTTCTTATGCCAAATAATTTCACAATTTCTGATACAAATATTTAGTATTATGCCCTGAATAAAGGTAAGAGGAAGCCTAATTCAGCTGAAGGAAGAACATTAAGTTAATAAAACACAGTGCTAGTATTTGTATGTAGTTCACACCTGGTCTGGCTTGTCAACAAGAATAAAGTATTTCACCAATCATAGACTTGATAAATGTTTCTCCAAAGTTACCAAAAAGCTGCTGTGAATTAGAACAATTAAAAATTTTGGAAATTACATTTTTCCAAGAGAACATAATATAAAAGGAGCAAACTTTCATAAAAAGTTTTGGTAACAGACCAAAGGAAACAAAAAGCATCATGTCTTTTAAAATTCTAACCACACACTTCGACACACACAGCAAGAATATTAAACACATGGCCATCCCAAGAGAATGCAGGGAAGCAGTCCTCACAGGTCAGATCTGCAGAAGAAATGAACTGGCAGTGAAATCTAAACATGACAGAATTTCAGGAGCATCCAATACTGCAGCTGTATTAAGAAAAACGAAAACAAAAGGGCATCCAACAATTTTGTGTATTTGTGTGCATATATTGGCTTATTTGAAAATCAAGTATCTGCAGACATCCTAATTAAGCAACCTTTGCCAGTAAAAACTATTTTATTTTAATTATATTCCTTAAGTAATGTCCTGGTTAAGCAAGACATAAATGCTATCAAGCCTGTTTTTGGTATACTCTAGGTAAGGAGGCACTGAAGGAAAAAAGACACTTCCCTGCAGTACCACTACAAAAAAAAAAAAAAAAAAAAAAAAAAAAAAAAAAAAAAAACCCAAAAAAACCCCTGTATTGCCTCTTTCAACTAGGGAGCTCATCTCCTTGGAAAACTTTTGTTTTTACACCACTATAATAAAGACATGCAAAATTAGAATAAGTCCAGTAAACCTTTTCCAATACAAATTCACAGAATCAGTTATGTTGGAAAAGAAACCCAAAATCATTGAGTCCAAGTGTTAACCTAACACTACTAAGTCCACCACTAAACCATGTTCCTAACACAATCTAATTTGAGGTGTTTGACAGTAATAGTTCTTTTGCTATGAAAAACTCAAGATGAAAATCCCTTCAGATTTATACATACGAATAAAAAATGTAAGATGGGAAGGTATGTTTGGTTTTTATTTATTTAAGAAAGGAAAGTAGTTGTTTCACTTTTTAAAGAAGTACTTTGAAGTCAGGAGCTTCACTGTTTACTTGAAACCATTTATTTCCTCCTACAGTTCCAAAGAAAACTGTTACACAAATACATTAGAGGAAGCAGGTGTATAATCTCATTGAAAAGCTATTTAAACTTCTGAAAAACAAACTTTGTCAGACCAGGAACTCTTTCAAGCATTTCCTTATGTTACCTGCTAGAACATGTAATTTAATATTTATCTTGCTACTTTATTAAAGAAAGCAACCATAGGGTATTATTTCACAGTACTAGCAAGCCATGCTCTGTGGCCCTAAGCACAAAATAAATTGATCACAGTAACAAGAAAGCACCAATGTCACTTCAAGCTGTAAATATATGAAAAAAATCTTTAGCATCACCAAAATAATGTAGTAAAATACCTAGGGACATGACAGTTAAAACAAACAACAACTCCCCCCCAAGCTAGACTGCTTAATTCCATGAGATACTACACTTGTTTTCAATGCGCCCTCAGTTTTAGTTCAAACATACTTCTTGTTTTATAAATCAGTTATCACTGAAGTTACAGTATTTCAGCAGGAAAAAATACATTTACAAAATTATATTAATGTGCAATTAGGCAGCTTGCAGGTTTTTTGTATTTTAATATAATTTCTTGCAACAATGCACAAAGCAACTCTGTGGACAGAGATACAGCAGATCTACATGAAAGTAGGTAGATAGGTAGATATGGATGCTTTTTAAAATATGAAAATATTTAAATACTAAAAAGAATACAACTTTCCCAATGTACAGAGCAAGAGGCTCTGGTATAGAGGGATTTTATGCTCTGTAGCTTCACTATGGATTTTCAGAATCCTACAGAAGCAGCCCCCACTGAATTAGCTTCAGAGGGTTAAATTAGTACAAGCAGTGGCCCATGCTATCTCTTGTTGTAGGTTAACCCACCCTGAAGCACAAATTCAGAACAGGACCACCTTTCACTCTTCAGAGCAAGGTCAGGCATTTGGTTTAAACTGCCTGTAATAGAGGTTTAAGTTAAATCTTTGGATCTGAATAGGAGCAGGAACACTCACTGCATTATATGAATGGCTGTAGGTTAGTAAATGCCAAGAGAAAGGTATTTATAAATAGAAGGTGGTAACGAGCATAACATTTTAAATCACTGTGGGTATTTGCTAAATTAACAATGTCTTTCTGCAAGCAGCCAAGTTTCCAAACTAGCTCGTACATTATTCTGTGAGACTTAACTTGCAAAAGGCAATCATTTACCAGAACTCACTCTATAGATGCTGGATACCAGCAGCACACAAAAGAGTACAGCCGTCCTACAAAAAGTAGCAGCAGGCTTTTAAAGCAAGGATGGATATAGCACCTCATGGTTAAACAGCAGATGTTATGGGGGAGGAGAATGTAAGCGCAGTCAGATTACGTCCAATTGGAAAAATATAACCATGCTATTGAAAACAGAAAATAAAGTAGTAAGTTAAATGCTCTGTGACTCACCTTATTTTTACAGTTTAGCAAGTAATTTACTTCAAAAGACAGTATTTTCTTGTTAAAATAAAGGCTAGTTATTATTATGACTGCCTGACACTTCCCACTCTAACATCCTATTTTTCAACCTGCTTAGAATCTTCTCAAGCAAACTGGGCTGAAAGTTATACACTAGAATCTTCTTCAGAACTCTTATTTCAACCAAAGTATTTAAAACAGTAACAAAAAAAACCCACCGTTCAAAAAACCACAACAATCTAAAAAATTATCCTAGAAGAGAAAAATCAAAAACTTGCAGTATTTTCTCTGGAAATGTTTAGCACTAGCACACTTTGGAATTCTGGAGTTTAAATTCTGGCCTTTGTACCTTGGATGTACATTTTATCAGCCTCCCAGCAATGTGAATATATCCATGCTTGCAAGTTTTCAGGAATGTGAGAAAAAAAAAAAAAACAACCTAGTCTTCAGCAAAGAGCATATATTTTTTCTGCTAAAATCTCTACTAAACTTGATCAAGCCTGGAACTGAATAGAATCTTTCTTTCACTTCCAGGTGAACAATATGCCTCAATCAAAGTACCAGAAAATAAAGGTAGGAAACTGACTTAATATTTCCAACATTCAACTAATAAGTGACAGCAATGTAGAAGAAACTTCAACCTATGAGAAGGGTGGGATTTCAACCTAAACCGTGTTGCAATTCCAACAATATTCAAAGTTGGCGGCTGCCAGAAAGGCAACTGAAACCTGCACCGAAACTGAATGGTTGAACAGCAACTCCATCAGAGCATCCTTAAGAGAAAAATATAAGAAAAAAATGGGGATTGCAGAGTGAGGAAACCAACAGTTGTTGTTTGGGGAAGTAATCTGTGAACTTTAGCACAAGTAGTAAGATATTATATATGAGAGACAGAATGGACTGGCTGATCACAAACACTAGAGAAAAACAAGCCAACAATGGCAAGAAAGATTCTGCAGAGTAGTTGAACAGGAAACTGAGAGGGAAAGCCTCTCCAAGTCACAGGAGAGAAAAAGTAAAGACATCAGATTAGG
This sequence comes from Cettia cetti, assembly GCA_013401135.1. Classification (NCBI taxonomy): domain Eukaryota; kingdom Metazoa; phylum Chordata; class Aves; order Passeriformes; family Sylviidae; genus Cettia; species Cettia cetti. The sequence goes on from VZUI01094405.1 coordinate 13,741, forward strand.
TATTGAAAAGGATATGATTTTAGATCAGCTGAAGTATCATCCTAACAAAAATCTTAACTGGCTAAATATGAACAGGATTTGCATAAAACACTGTTAATGATGCAGAAAGTAGAAGTTACATTTGGTAACAAAAAATTAGCAGCAAAAGCAGCTTGTACTGTCAAAGCAAGCTTTCCTCTATTGCTCATCCTCTGCCGTCCAAAGACAGACATAAAACGCTACCCAAGCACGTGGACCATACTGTCTCAGGTCAATCCCTATAAAGCATGACACAGTATTATTAGATACTACTAGCTCAAACAGCAGCAGTCTGCCTAGTGAGTAGCTTCCAAACCTCCTGATATGACTGCAATCATTATTTTTAATGGATAGAAAACAACACACAAACTACATTAGAAATAATTCTCTTTACTTGATGAAGTTGTATTTGGAAATGACTGCTGAAGTACGCTATGACAGTTTAACTGCATGGCTTTTATCTCTTCCCCCCGCCAGTAATATCTTTGCCTGGTACACACTTTCAGGTCACTGGTCAGGATTTTGTTCATTCTTACTATCTGTGCCCCCCAAAAATAAATAAACGAACAAATACCTACTGCATAATGCTACATTGAAAGCAGAAATTGATTTCCTCATAAGTCATTGCAGAGCACCAATATGTTAGATTAATATTGCTGAAATATTAACATACTCATTCCACTGAAGTAGAATGGTTATTACCCCTGTTAACAGACAATATTAGAATGTGATTAAGGATTAATTTATTTACCACCTCAGGTGCCTGACCTGAGATAGCCTAAATGAAACTAAGTTCTTGGCCATGTTACACAGTAAAGATGTTCAAAGATACCTACAGCATCAATAGTGTACAGACATCCCCACCCACACCAAATACAGCCAAGATTCAGATGCCTATTTCAGACAAGACAAAAATCTTTTTTTGCTCTATTTGCATTATATCTCTTATTCAATGGAAATAACTGCCCTCGACACTAGGTTTATTTCTGGCCAAAGTAGATGGATGCCCCAGCAGAGAGAGCAACTGTATTCTGAAGAATGCTTCTGCAGGGGAAAAAAAAAACCCACCAAAAACCACAGCTATATAATTATGAACAGTAACTTAATAAAGGTAGGCACAAGTGATAATCCAGTTATGGTTGAACTTTCATTCTGGCCTTTCTTAACATTTAAGAATTTTACCTGAAACCTTAAAATTACTATTAATTACATGCAGTGGCAGAATCAGTTTCACATTTCATTTACATGTGCAGTCCTTCACATTTCAAAGCCTGGGCAAACCAGTCATGTAATTGCTGCAGAAACCATACCTTGCCCTTTCTAGTATTTCTAGTGCACTCATTATCATGGTTTCTGAGGAACAATTAAACTATCAGCATTCTAAAGCTATTTTCCCTGTCTTTACAATAGAGTTCTTGCATTCTATACACAATAAAAACCTAAGCCATTCTTCACCTACAAAATGCACTGTTTTGCAAAACGCACATTAGATAAGTTAAAGTTACTGGAAGTAGGTACTGACTTTGATAATACATAACCAAAGCCATACTCCAGTCAACTGTTTTTATGATCTGACACTTGTGATAATGAAGTTAAATCTAATAAGACCCCTTTTTTGGAAGGAAAATCATACAACCAAAACAAGATTTCATCACCTAATACTCCAAAATCACCCATATCCAGGTACTAATCTATAGTAACACTGTACAAAGCACTCTATTTCAGGGATGAACCTTAAAGGTGAATAGCTCTAACTTCAGAAGGACTGTATTTTACAGAGAACTTCACTACCCACACAGAGGTTTTACAAATAAAAGCATCAATCTACCCAAGGGTTCCCATGAAGTGTTGCATTTCTGTTCACTGTACTGCCAACTGAATCTCCTTCCTTTCAGGATTCTAATTTATTCTCTCGCTGCATGATTTTTAGCAAAATAAAACTGTTCGTCTGGATACTTACATTCTCATCATTTCATGAGAAATACCAACCATATCAAGTATTCTTCATTACCAGTATTTATTATTTTTATTTTTACCCACCAGAAACAAAAGCAAACTTACAGATAGTTTAAGAGAATCGATCCCACAAATGCAGCATATTGTGGCTTTACATTACTTGTGCATATGCAATTTTCCATAAAGTGGCTTTAGAAAGCATACAGCGCAAAGATCCCCACAGCTTGTGAAAGATAATTTAGGTTGCAACTGTGACTTACAAATGATTTGCTACCCTTAAAACAGAAAGTTAGTATTGTATGACCCTTGAGATAAGAAAAAGGATATGACTGTATAGCCCTAATAAAAAAACAGCAATATCTCACACCTCAGAAACAAAACAGAAAAAAGGAACAATGAAAACAAAACCATATCACTGTCTTCGTATTTTACTCAATCAACGCTTCTTGGTCTAGATCCAGCCAAGATATTATGCTGATTAGGACAGGGTGTAGGAGGTAGGAAGAAAACATTTTCACTGCTTACTGTTTTAAAGTAAGAGCTGTAGCATAGCTGGGCAGGACTAAACAGGATGCTTCTATTTCTTAACCCATTCCCCAGTAAAAACACCACCTGCAAAGCTTAAACTTATGTTTTGCTGTTGAATTAATCTGGCACATCATATACCTTATCTACTAACTAAATTAAACACTGAAAGCAGGGAAATTTGTTCTTGCTTTCCCAGACATGCAGGCAGCATGTAATCCTAATAATCTAAATTCTTGCAAAGCAGGATATTTCTCTTTGTTTATCCTTCTTCTCTTTTCATGAGTTAGTTAATCCATTACCTAATTTATCTTGGAACCATCTTTAATTGTTAATAATGGAAAGACTCAGGACTCCTGTGCTGAGTTTACAGGCTCTCTTCTATTCTTGCCCTGGCTGAATATCTTCCTGGTGTCAGGTCACAGAAGGCGAAGTCTACTTTTCTGCAGCTGTGCACAACCACCACAGACAAAGTCCAAACAAAGCATACTGGCACGTAAAAGGAAGAAAATGCAACAGCAAATAGGAACAGGAAGGTGAAGAAAGAGAGATTAAAAAAAACCCCAAACTAGTCACACAGTAACTTTAGGAGGAAAATACTTTTGGTCATTAGGTACTGAAACCTCTCAATCAAAATGCAGATGGCTTAAAACCATGGTGGTGTGAAATGAAGAGCAGCGTGCACAACAGCTTTTTAGGTTTCTCTTCTGTGTTGTCCCACAGATAAAACTTACACTGACTATAAAATCTTACACTTCAGAAAAGCAACAACCTGGCTTCACAGACTATAAGCACTATCATTCCCTTAGCTTAAAAAGGAGCTAGAAGTTTGATACCTCCATCTCTGACCCTGGGTAAAAGGGCTCCTGGTATCCCAAAATGTTTTTAGCAGTATCATATAAAGGAAAGCTTAACTTCTTCTTTTGAAAAAGGCAAAGTCAAACAAAAAGTTAGTACCAGATACAGTTTCACAGGTACAATGAAAGTAGCTGCTTGTCCCAGTAAACTGAAGCAAGGTCTTCAACTCAGGAAAAAAAAAGGTAATTTAAAAGGCTTTATTCTGTTTATATTTGACTTAATAGTATAGTAAAACACAAAATCAGAGCACCTCCATCAGGACACGCAGTGGAGAACACTTTGATTAGAGTTATTTTTCTGGTATGCAATCTATAAATAAAGTAACCTTGAACACGCTCTGCCTTGCAGACACATTTCTTTGCATTGATCAACGTATTAGATTGCTCACTACGGAAACATGAAAGGCAGACTCGGAGCAAGATACTTCCCAGTGGCTGACCAGGAGAAAATGTTTCTCATCAGGCTTCATCTTTGCCAGTAGGATGATGCCACTACAATCACTATTTATTCCCATCTAAATGTTCTTCCATTATCAGAAGTCTGAGGGACACCTGGAAGTTCCCTACATAATGCATTTTGATATGAAGGAGAAAAGCCAAACACTATGTTGCAACAACCACTCTCTGTCAGCGTCGTCACTTATTATATACAGTTCTGTACAGATGTTAATTAATACTCACTGAAACATGTACAGGGAAAATCCTGTTAGATCTTGATACAAGGAAGAGCTGCAACACTGAATATGGGCTTGGCATATGGACGCAATTTTCAGGTCATAAAAAGCCTAAAGCACTCCTCAACGATCTAATTTATACAAAATAAAAGCCTTCTATTTCCTAAAGAAAAGTATGTTTCTTCCTGAGATTGAGGTCTGAATGATGATACTGCAGAAGATCTGCCAAATATCCCTCCCCTTGTCCAGTTTCACAGAAATATACAGTAAGTTCTGAGCACCATGTACTTTTAGTAAAGGAAACAGACGAATGACGCATTTAGGCATGGCAACACCAATAGTCTTTTCCTCTGGAATGCAACTGTTATGGTGCTAAGAAAGACTCTTATTTGTCTAAGAGCAGTTAACAAGGTTATTTTGTATAAATACATGAAAATAAAAACAAGGCACAGTAGCACTAGTGCTGTGGAGCTATCCAGAACAGTAGCCAGGCAGCACTGCCAAAGCCCCGTGCCTCAACTAACACCTTCAGTCCCACCTGAACCTCCACTGTTCAGAAGATCCCCCGAGGTGCAAGACCCCTTTGCATTCCCTAAAAGCACTTTTTGAAAATATGTGCGAGGTAAATTTGTCTCACCAGAAGTCATACACAATGCACTAAGCACTACAGCTGGAATGGTCTGACATATTAAGCATTTTAGGATAAAAATGCAACTTGATTACTTGATGTGGCTCACAGAGTTTGGCTTTATGTGAAAAATCTAATCATTAACCAAGAAACTTAAAAGTGGTAATTTTATTTATTAAGGCTATGCAGCATCAGTGACACACAGTAAGAACAAAACAACCATGATTCTTACTGCATACCATTTCCCCAGAGTTAGTCCTTTTGCTGAGGCAGTTCTTCATCCACTAAATGGAACAACAGAAGGGGACAGCCAGGGGCTCCAATTTAGAGTAAGCTCTAATCTGCCTTATGGGAGCAACTAAAGGACCTATGGAAAACTGTTTGTTTAACAGTAATTTGTCTCAACTATAAATGGAAGCAGAACAGAACTGACAGAGTCCCACAATGACAGTTTGTGCTGAACAATAACAGGATACTTGCATTAACAGAGTTATGCTCTATTTAGGAAGCAAAACCAAGTGACTAGACCAAACTCAATTGGTACAAACACTTATTTTTGCAAGATATCCTTTAAATGTCTTGCTGAAGACATCATTAGGGGATACGCTAACCTCTAAAGAGAGGAAGTTTTAATGCCTGAGGAAACACCTGTATATATGAACTTTAAGCTCATTTCATTAGCTCATTTTGCTAAGCTACTTTAGGTTAAAATATATATCAGCTTTCCAGAGTGGTGCAGTATGTCTAGATGCAAAATGAATCTTTGGAAACTCACCCTTCAAAAGAAAAAAAAAAAAAAGGCAACAACTATTCTCATCTTGTAAATGGTAATTACAGTACTTGGCTACACATCCAACAGGAGGCTACCAGTTGCCCAGCAGGTGACTGACTTTAATCCACAGTTTAAGAGTGGAAAAGCCTACAGTAATCTTTCCATCACAAAAAAAAAAAAAAAAAAAAAAAAAAAAAA
>VZUI01094411.1:0-14655 GCA_013401135.1 Cettia cetti
AGCATTGCTCAGCAATAACAAAAACAATCTCTATATTATCAACTGTATGTTCAGCACAAACCCAAGACACAGCTCCATACCAGTGACTGGGAAGAAAGTTAACTTTATCCCAGCCAAAACCAGCACAAGCCTACATTCGTCTCATTTACAGTTGTGACAAAAGCCCAAGAGGGCTTATTTGTAGAAAGACTGAAACCTTTATACAATAAAAAAAAGTCTTGACTGTTTTTGATCTGCCTGATGTGTCTTTTTCCACCTAACTGATCTTGTAACTTGGTTTTAGTGATGAGGACTCAGGGGAGTCTCAGGTTAATCTTAAATACCAAGCTGTGGGCTCAGATGCAGATCGATAAAGCCAGTGAGAAGAGTATCCGGATCACCGCTATGGATACAGAGGACCAAGGAGTTAAAGTTTTTCTTATATCAGTGAGTACAGTTTTTTATGTCTTAACCATCCTACTAAAGTTGGTGCTTACTTAAACTGTAGTTGAGGTAGCACTCCCATTTTTCTTTGCACCCTATGCTGTCTTAACATCACTCCTGCCCCAAACATAAGGCACTTGGCAGATTTGCTTGTCTAAAAAGTCTTGCTAGTTATGAACAAATGCTGCACCAAAGGCTGTCTGAGGAAGCCAAAGCATTGCCCATGGAGTCATGGGATCTGTTCCACACATACTGAGACTCTAACTATAGTGTTTCATACAGATTGTTTTCTGATTTAAGAAAAATGGACATTATTTCATAGATTTTATGCAGTAGTTAAACCAAAATTAGATCTACTGGAACTTCCAGCACAGGAAAGCTGTCATTGTCTGCAGTGTGGGAGGGTGGATAGGTGCCCACTGAAAAGGGAATACTAAAACTGTCAAGAACATCATATTAGTATTAAGGGTTACACACTTTCATTTCAATTTTCTTTTGATGCAGAGTATTAAAGCAGTAACAGGATAGTGAAAGTGATTGCTGTGCTTGCTGAATGGGGAACAGCAATCCAAAGCAGAATTACTAAAACACTTGGGATCTGATCATGCAGTCAGCAGGGAAGAAAGGTCATTCCCTAATGGCTGCTAAAGTGCTTACGGATACGGAGAGGTCTGAAAGCATTCTTTTGATTTACACTGAATCTACACAAGGTGTTGCAAAAGAGTTAGTGTTCCTAGGGATCAGAAATTGAGAGCATCAACAAATGATCAGCTTTCCCTGTGACATTAGGTTTGTAGGACTGGGATCTGGAGTCCCAGAATGGAACTTAGTGATACCAAATATGCAGTGATGAAACAAAGAAGTGAAAATATTGGATAAGTTTCTTCTCCATATTTCTCTAGATTTGAAAGTTTTGATCTGTGTTCAGGTTATTCACTCTTGATTTTAGTACCAATAAAGTGTCTTGTTTGGAATTTTTTTTTTTATTACAGCTCATTGCAGGGGAATTTTGCAGATAACAGAGGTGACAGATTCAGGTGTCTAATGGGGTAGATGGGAATGGTTTTTTATGAAAGAATTTGACAGGTTGTCAGAAATGCTTCCCACTGAAACGGAGACTGTTCAAAAAAATTTTGGAATAATTGCCATCCTGATTGTCCATTGAATTTTCTTATTATATCTCATATTGAAATTTTATGCCAGTGCCTCATGAAACAATTGTCTTGATTACAATTAACTCATGTGTGAAGTTGAATTATTGACAGGCCAGCAAAAATCTGCAGGATTTTAATTGAAGGTCTTTTTAATATGAGCTTTTGGGAAGTGTCAGGAAAACTGTGTGATTTCTGTGTAAAGAAGGCCATATGAGATCAGCAAGTACTGGGTATGTTAGCCAGAGAAAGTTGAAACTAAGCAGAGGAATATAATCTCACCACCGAAATTCTGTATATCTAATGTCCTGCTGTGTGTGCCATGGCCCATTCTTACTGGTTTGAAAAACACTTTATGAGAAAACTAAAAAGTATATTGTGAAATTTGGCATGACTGGTGTGTATTATGTCAGCTGTGTTTTATTGTGTTATAATTCCATGCACCTTTTTCTTATTTCTGAATATTAAAAAATGCAGGCAAGCTCGAAAGATACAGGGCAGTTGTATGCTGCATTGCACCATCGGATCTTGGCCTTGCGCAGTAGAGTGGAACAAGAGCAAGAAGTCAAGAATGTAGCACCTGAGCCAGAGGTAACACAGTCAAATGAGGAAGACAGTGATGATGATGTCATTGCACCTTCAGGATCAGTTGGAAGTGGTAAGTAAGAAGGTCAATGGTGTTTCCTGTTTTCCATGAATCTTCCTATGTCATTTCTTGAGGCAGAGTGCACTTTGTGTACGTCTATGGAGTAGGATTATCTCATGGATTTTCTTTTTGAATGCAGCTACTTCTTCCTTCTTCTCCAAACTGGTAAAAGACCCCTGTGCTGCCTCTGAGTTTCATGCCACAGTTTAGCAGAGGTTTTCTGTGCTTTTTATCATTTACAGAATTTGTAAAGGCTGGTTCTGAGTTTTGTTTTTGCCTTCATCATGGCTAAGAGTTGCACATAAATCCTGAGATGACTCAGGATCAGTAGACAGCAAGTAGACTGACGTTTCAGTAGAGAGCTGTCTGGAAAGCAGGTTTACAAAGGGGCATGGAAGGAGTGTAATGTATTTTATTGTGCATGAGGAGACCATAATTTAAGAAAAGTACTGCTCTTCAGTTTGAGGGAGGCTTCCTTTTGTACACTCAACTTGGATATCATCTGGGCTTTGCTTTCTTGTGGCTGAGAATATCCAGTCTTTGACAGTCCTCCATCCTGATTCACAGAAGAGGAAAAAAGAGAAATCAATATGAACAAAAGCAGTGGGAAGATTGAAGAGGTTGGAAACTGAGCTTTTAGGTTTTGAAATGCTGCTGGGATTCCTGAACTAGATTGGTCAAGAACATAAAATTCTACAGTGGAGAGATTTTAGTCTGGAGAAGGCATATGCAAGGCAAGGGAGAGGGAATTCTACAGTTCTCATTTCTCACTGAGCATGTGAATCTGAGATATCTATAGGCTGCTTGGTATGGCTCTTACAGCATGGCAAGAAACAAAAGATATTTCTTATGACCGAGAACTGCTTTTATTGTTTCAGGTCCTAATGATGAAGGTGATGGGCAGACCATTGGCAGCACATAGCAGATGTGAGCCAATCTGCTTGCAAGGCTGCTATGAACACCATCTTGCAGGCATCTCTGGATACCCCAGGCCAGCGATTATTTCAGGCGGTATTGAAAGCTCCAGGACTTAAGAACTGTGCATCTCTGTTCTGTTTATTTGGGTTTTTGGTCTGGATCAGTAGATTCCATACAAAAAAAGCAGACTTGGAAACTACCTGAATGTGGTTTGGGACGTTGAAAGCTCATCATATTGATGAGCCAAAAAAAAAAAAAAAAAATCCAACCCCAAAACAACAAAAACACAAAATGCAACCACCCCCAACCATTTCCCCTCTTCCTTGTAATTAAAATGGCACATTACAGCTTGTCACAGCTTTTCATTGGGACCTTTTGGCTGTTTGTTCAGTAGTTCATGTCTTGCAGGTGTCCAAGATAGAACTTTTTGATGTGGTTCCAACTCGAATTCTGCTTTTATAACCCCTACTCCCCTTTCCACAGGGAAACCTGGTCTTCATCAGCTCCTATGCTCACTGGCTGCCCTTTTGGGTTCCTTTTTTTATTTTGGACTGCAGATGGGGCAGGTTATGTTTTTACCTTTTCATCCCAACACAGTTGTGGATGTGGACGCCATTGTTTGCTGTCTAGTGGGTTTGTAAACAGAAAGAAACAAAACATTGTGGTTCACCAGAAAAACTTTTTCAATGCGATAAGAGACTTTAAAGTCTGCAGGATGTTTTGCTAACTCCTTTTTTCTTCCCATTTCATTATTATTTTTTGGGGATTTATATTGTGGTGAGACTTTTTTATTTTAGTTTTTCAGTAACATGCTCTTGTGTGTTGAAAAAGTGAAACTATTGTTTTGTACTGTTCTTTTCTGTTACTATTTAAGGGAGAGCTAAGCCACTATATATAATAGATGTTGCATACAATTTTTCTTAGAAATTTTTTTTTCTGTGGCTACAGTAAAGTGCAGGAGGCACACAGGTTACACCTTCAGAATAGTTAAAGACAGAACAGCTGTTAGCCCTTGGAAGAATAAAATAGGCTCATGTAATGAGCTCTGCAAGCCATTAAAATAAATCTGTATAATAAAGCAGCTCTCATTTAATGGCTTGATTCAACAAGCCATTTAAGCACTTGCCTGACTTTACTGTATGTGAATAATCTTACTGAAGTCAATGCAACTCTTCATGCTTAAAGTTGAGGACATTTTTAAAAATCTTGCTGAAATAATGGCCTTAAATACAAAATTTAACTTCTCACCCTTCCTGTCCCCATTCCGTTTCCTGAAGTCTTGCAGCATGAAGAAAAAGGTAATACTGCCAGCCTTGAGTAGCTTGGACTGAAGGTTATTGTATTCTGTTCCACCACAAATAAAAGCAAGAATTTGGTTTTCTGTGTGTAATTCTAAAGTACTCCTAATGTAACTATAACTCACCTTTTTTTTTTTTTCTTTGGGTGTTTTTTAATCATTTGAGCCTTTTGTGTGAAAGCTGAGTTTTATTTTCTTATTGAAAGATATGGTATGTTCTTGTCCAACAAGTTTAGAATTTGGTAGTCACCAGGTCACTTTCACTATAAATTCCCCAAATTGTTCTATTTCTTTTATAAATAATTTGCTGATTGATAATTTCTGACTTGCATGCTTGCTCCTTTGTAAGTTAAGGATCTAAAATGCATCACCTAAAAGAAAATGAAAGGGGAAGAAGCTTTTTATATAGCATGAATTGAAAACAGAAACCCAGGTTGTAGCACAGAATCAATTTCGAAATTGAGTATTCAAATAGCAAAGCAGTCCTTATTGCCTCTATTTTAATGTAGCACTTTTAACTGGCAGTCAAGAACAAGTCTTCCCCTGTTTTCTGTTGTTAGCCATCACTGAAGACTGATGCTGTTGGGGCAGAGGGTGCTTTTACTTCTCATAGCCAGTTGAAGGAACATCTGTGATTACTTTTCTGGCAATTGAAAAGGGCTAATGATAAGCTGTGCCACTGCATCTTTACCTCTGGATTGTCTGCTCATGCCTTCTTGCATTTTGTTTTTCTTTTTCCCCATCTTAGAGTTATGGGGGTTTTTACCAATGAACAGACCTCTTGCTGCACCCCCTACTCTTGCCATGCTTCAAAAGGAACATGGCAGGTTCCTTAGTACTCACCACCATTGTTTCTGCACCACAAAGTCTGGGGACTTTCAAGTAAGTGATCTGCATTTTGGATCTGGGATCTCTTTACATTCTTGAGATACTCAGATTTAAACTACTCTTTTCAAACACCCTTGCATCATAAAGCTGTTTCTTGTCAGCAGCTTGTTCATAAGAAAAATTAATAAGGTGTCTTGGCCAGCACAGCCTACTTCTGGGAAAACAGGCATTATTTCCTGTTCCTAGGCTCTGTGGGGTCCATACTGAGTCTCACTTTGAAGTGTTTTATCTAAAATGCAGTTGATGGTGCATGAAGATTCAGAAAAATTGAATAAGCATTCTTGCTTTGGGGTTTGGTGGTACAAAGTCACCTACAGCTTTCTAAAAAATTCAGTAACTATTTACTGATGCAGATTTTATTTTTAGCTAGAAGCTTTGCATAAATGTTTATAGTGAAGGCAGAATTGTTGCTGTGCATCCTGATGGAATTGTCATCCCAACAGAATTGGCAATGGGATGAATTCAGGCCCTGCCCAGCAAGATACAGTTAGGCCAAAGCAAAACCCTGACTTAGCTCTCTGCTTTAAGCCTTACTAAACCAGTGACAAGCAAAACCAGGTAATGCCCATGTGTCTCAAAAGATCTATGTAAGACTGTCATATCAACATGTACATGGGAATTACATTAAAACCTTTGTCAGCAAGCAAGCAAACAAAACACCCTGAGCCCTGTGTTTTGTTTCCTGTACCAAGCAGTGGCTGTTTGAGGGGAGGGTAATGGTGACCAGCTCTGCTGCCTTACAGCAGTCTTCCCCTTGGTCATGCTCCTCCATCTTTCCACTTAGGCCTCTTGTTAACTTTAGCGTGGTGTTGACAATTCCTGTACAGCCTGTGTGGCTGCTGACCCACACAGGCACAGCCTTTCAGGTTTCTAAGTGGAAAAAGAATACTGAAGAGTGTGGTGAAATTGAACATGCTTGCTGATGGCCCAACAGTGTACTCTGGCAACCACGAGGGCCAACCATATCCTGGGGGGACATCAGGCACAGCCAGGTGAGGGAGGGGATTGTGTCTCTCTGCTCTGCACTGGGGCAGCCTCCCCTTGAGTTCTGGGGGCACTTTTGGGACACCACAGTATAAAGAAGACATTAAGCTAATAAAGAATGTCCAAAGAAGGGCCACAAGGATAGGGAAGGGTCTTAGAGGGGAAGCTGTATGAGGAGCTGCTGAGGGCACTTGTTTTGTTCAGCCTGGAGAAGGGGAGACTGACGGGAGGCCTCAGTGCAGTCTTCAGCCTCCTCATGAGGAGCAGGTACCAGTCTCTACACTCTTGTGACCAATGACAGAGCTTGAGGGAATAGCATGAAGCTGAGTCAGAGGAGGTTTAGCTTCAATATCAGGAAGTTTTTCACCCAGAGGGTGATTTTAGAACTGGAAGAGGCTCCTCAGGGCAGTGGTCACAGCTCCAAGCCTGAGTTCAAGAAATGTTTTGACAGTGCTCTGTCTCATAGGGTGGGATTGTTGGGGTGCCTGTGCAGGGCCAGGAGCTGGACTTGATGATCCTGGTGGGTCCCTTCCAACTCAGGTGTGCTCTATGATTCAATGAAAATGTTGCTAGAATGGTGATGCCACTGAAACCAGAAGTAAACCTCTTATCCATAAAATGAAAAAAATTACACACATGGGAAATACAAACATTAAGGTAAGAGAATGTTGTAATTACAACATTTTTCTGTAGTCCAGTTCCCAGTGAATGATGCATTGCTTTAGAGAAGACAGGGCAGGAAATTATCTAAGTAAATGAGTCCTCAGCTGTCCTGCCCTAGAACTGGGGTGGGAGACGACCAGATTATTAGAAGCCTGCAGGAATATAAACCCTCTAGCTTTGTAATGGCTCTTCTCTGTTCCCTGAAGTATCAACTGATACCATTGCTTGCATATTACTGCCATTAAATGACTGTTCCTAACATGTCCCATTCTGCAGTTCAACTGGTCTCTTGCTCTCCCAGTGAGTGTAGAAAATCGTTTATTTACTTTCTAGAAACATGTTACATATTTCAAAATTTACCATGTTTCCCATAATCTTCTCTAGTTTTAGGAATTCCAGTTATGATAATTACCATAATTTGTCATACAAGATTTCATTAAACTGACTTTTCACTGTGTGCTTTTTCTCCCGGTGTTACTTGGTCTTTCTGTGCATTGACTGGCTTAAACTGAACTCTAGTCCATTGTGTGGGTAGCGGATTTTCAGACAGGATGTTATAAAGATCTTTTTAGTTTTCTTAAAGGGTTTTTTTCCCTCCTGTGAAATCAGCACAGAGCAACACAGGTGAAAGAGAGAATTGCTAAATCAGACAGTCAGTCTTAATTCTTTTTTGCTAGGTGAAAGTACGGGTATCTCATTAAGAAATGGTTACAGATAATTTCTGTAAATAAAAGTCTCACTTGAAGATAGTATTCAGAGCTCCCTTTTGGCTTCCTCCTTTCAAGGACTCCTTCCCAAAACTCTTCCTTTTGTAAAGATACAAAAACTGAATTTGTCACTGAGAACACTGGTAATTCTGTTGCATGGCTGGGCAGTGAATTCCTTTTCCAAGGTTATCTGTGAATTAAATGTGGGGTTATTTTAAATGAACCACTCCTGATTGAATTCTGGTTGCTTACCATCAGCTTCTAATGAAACTGGAAAAACCAAATGGTGATGTTATGTTTGGTTTTCTCCTCCTGTTCCAAAGACCAGGAGATATCACTGAACCCCCACTGCAGGGTATCTACTGCTGATAACATGTACCTGAGCATCCCTGTGCTGACTGTGCTCTGTCCTCTGAAAAGCAGCTTGCTGTCTGTAGTCTGTTTAGCAGACAAGATAAATTCTTGTTCCAGAGAATTCAGAGCAGAACTGCTGCTGCAGACAGGAGATCTATTTGACAAGGCCCTACAAAAAGCTTCCTAGAGGGAAGGATGGGGGAATGTTTTGAATGCAATTTGCTGATGAATGGTTCTTCCATTTCTGAAAAGGTTTTGGAGATAGAAGGAACCCCAGTTATCTGCAGCTTGTAGTAGGATGGCAAGCCCCTCCCCTTGTTTAAGGGAACTAATATTCTGTATCAGCAAGTTTGTTTATCAGCAGTAAAAATATTTGGAACCAAGTTTGTGTTTCAAGAGTAATGTTACATTAATTATGCATTGCTTTCCCTGGAACTTGTCTGTTTATAGTAAGGTAACTCTTCCTTGCTATTGTAACAGGGTCTGCAACCCAAGGACTTGTATCTGCTGAATAAACCCTACCACCACTGTGGCAAGGTTAGCTGCAGTCTATTCATGAGGCAGGTGGAAAGCTGTACACACCAGGGTCCAGAGTCTTGCAGCTACAGGCATTGTACCTGCTGCAAAGCAGAAGAGATGTGAATTCTCTCTCCCACCTCCCTTGTCTGTGGAAGAAGCATTATGGATCTACTGCATGGGATGCGGCCTCAGAAGAGCTATTTGTTGATGGTGGCATTAATGCTATTACTAATATATAAAACCATTAATGGTGTAGAGTCTTGCCCTGTGCAAGATTCAGTGGCTTCTGTATGTTTAGATTGGGGGGAGAGCATTTGCAAGCGTGTGTCACCTTGCAGGCGAGTGTTTTCTCTGTCCTGCTGTCTGGAAGGCACAGCCCTTTGACCGATGTGCTTAGGAAGAGCTTTGGAGAACAGGCTAACCTGTTCTAAAATATGCTTCTTTTATTAAAGCACCAGTGAGTGCCCGATGGTGGCATTGATGCTGTGCGTAAGAACAGCAAGCTCTCCAGCATGCAGAGGAAGCAGTGCCTAAGCCAAGGGACAGGGGAAGGCCCTCTATTGTAAATACACTGTGCACCAGCTCCTTCTGGCGCTGGGACAGCTCTGGAACGGAGGTGATTTGCCTGCTGTGTTGTGAGCACATCCCAGCACATCCCCGGTGTGATACAGCCCAGTGCAGCTGCCGAACCTTGGCCCTGCCCCTTCTCCTTTCCCTGCTTCCAGGGCTTCCCTGCCGGCTGGATACAGCACTACACAAAATCCTTTGGATAACGCAGCAGTAGCGTCCAACTCCAGCTGTTTTGAGCTCCTGTCGCAGAGAAGAGATACTGTGGGGGACTCCGCATACTGGCAAATGCAGAAATAAAGTATTTAACATGCTTTTCACATAAAGGGAAAAAAGCTAGAGGGGTGAGAAAGCTTGAACTCACAATACAGTTGTAGACTTCACGCAGATCTTGGGCATTATTTCAGTAGTCAGGAATACAACTGAAAGAGCTTTGCTTGAAAGGATGTTGCTGATAGGGAAGATGTGTGCTAATCTATTTACAAACCAATTCGATGGTTGAGGGTATGGGTGTTAACATCTTGGAAATGGGTCTTAATATCTCCACTAACTTCAAGCAGCAGGTTTGTTAGAGCCCAGAGAGCCTGACTCCTGAAACACACAAGTGGGGAACTCTGCAGGAGCCTGAACTTCTGAATTTTGGGGTGAAATGACAAGTTCAAGGAGGAATATGTGGTAAGTGGCTCGGGAAGGCTGTACCTTCCTAGTACCTCAGCCAATGGGGAAAGGAAGAGGGCACCGTGCGGCCTTTAGGATAAACGCGAGGCTGCGCCCTCCAAAACATCGAGAGAGAAAACCCAGTAGGGGCATGTGCCCCAGTGGACTCTCTCCCTTTATTTGAATAAAGTTGAAGGACTCCAGCGTGCTATTCCGTACAAAATGGGGACTGGTCTGGGATCCTTCCAACTTGTCTGTCCAGCACACAGCAAGAGGAGCTGGAGGTCACACTGTTTTAGATGATCAGCTCCCTTCTGCCCTGGCCAGCACCAGACGATTGATTGGGTACCCGAGACCCACAGACGAGTGATGGACTGGGGGCGTCCATGAATAGTCCACAGGAAAGGACCACTGGAAATCTCACCAGTGAGTACAATGGGAACTTCAAGGAGTAAAACATGGAAGGGTGCCCAGAAGTAAAGGAGAGAAAGAGTCTTGACTGTAGAGCTGATGATCCCTAAAATACCTCTGAAGGGTCCTTCGGAAGAATGTTGGGATTCGTTGGGTTTGCACATTCTTCCAGAGGCAGATAAGGACATGGATGCTCAGAGAGGGCAGTAAGGGCAGCTGAGAAAGGGTCTCAGCAGCAGGGGATGGATACTGTTGGTTTGGGAAAGGATGGGTTGATGGAGAGTATGAAGGAATACAGTTAAGACAAATAGCAACAGAAGACTGTGATAAGAAAAGAGAAACAGTGAGGACTGGGATGTTCTCCACCTTATCTTCAAAATCTGCAGTCTAATACAGGGCCAGCTGCAAGTCTTTTGTATTCCTGGCTTTCAGGATAGGGAAAACATACAGGTATTTTTCCTACACTTCTGGTCATTATGGAGCCAAAGGTGAAGGATTTGGGTTTGTCTGCTTACTACCCAGGGCTTAAGGGAGTTTCTCTATGGTGAGGAGTGCCGAGGCCAGGTGTGAGAGTGCAGGACTGGCGGCTTGGGGCCTGTGGGGGAGGTTTGGGACTGACCTGCAGCTGTGGGACAGCTGGGGCTCAGGTCCAGGAGATGCCTAAAGCCGCCACCCCTGCAGGCAGAGGCTGCAGTGGCTCCCAGCTCCATGAGGCTGCGAAATGTTCTATCCACCTGCTTGTCCCTGTGGCACCATGCCCGTCCCGAGCTGTGCTGGCACCTGGTGCTTTACAGAGCTCGTGCTGCCAGAGCGGCCTGGGGGGCCTGGACGGGTGTGCTGGGGGCTGCATCTGGACACTGCCGCAGGACAAGGACTGGCTTTGGTGTGAGGAACAATGTGTCACCAAAGCCTGGCTTGATACAAGAAGGGATTTTGTTGGGATCACCAGGAAGTTGAGTGATTTTGCAGAGTTCAGAGGCTGTGGGAGGCTGAGAGCTCAGGCAGCAGGAGCATGGGCTGGACAGGTGGCAGAGTGGGCCCTTGCAGGAATTGGTTAGAAAAGCACATCAGGTATATAAAAGGTAAGAAAGAAGGGACAAGGAAATGGTGAAGGTACAGGCCAGGATAATGTCACAGTTTTTACAGCCATCAATGGAAAAAAATGTGCAGGGAGCCCCAGGACCAAGGGGAAAGGGGTGGCCACCAGGGGGCCAACAGGGGTTGGGATGGAATCAGTGTGCCATTTGTAAAAAAAATAAGAACATTAGAAATGGATTGTTAAGGGTGTCAGGATCTATTGTACCAGGGGCACTCTACATTGGAGCCCTTGGCTGGACTAAGTGTGTTTCCTAGTGACACCGGAGCCTCTCTGTCTACTTTGAATTTTATGCCAAAGGACAATTGTCCAAGCCTTCTTTTGATAAGTGGGAAAGGAGCATTTTATTTAATTGATATTGGTGAATGTGGGAGATGGGTTGGAAATGCATCAGTTTCTGTTTGTTCCTGGTTGTAATTGTGTTTGCTAGGAGGGGATTTGATAGCTAAGTTGGGAATGCAAGTTACTGTTAGAAGTGACAGGGAGGCTAACACTGTTGTGCTGATAAAGCTTATACTAAAGTGAACCTAGAAGTGCACATAGTCCCAGTAGAATGTGCAAAACTGGATATGGAGCCTCTCCATATCCCCAGATTACTCTGAGGCAACCTGGACAGCTGGTGTCTAAAATGCAATACCCTCTTTCAAGGGAAGGAAAGAAGGAAGGGGTTGCAGCCTGTAGCTAAATCTCTGTTAAAGCCAGATGTTTTGGAGCCGTGTATGTCTCCCTATAACACTCCTACCCTGCCAGTTATGGTGCACAACCTAAGAACAAATAATGAAACCCAGGCACTCCTCAGTCCCATATCCTTATATCATCTTGAACCAGGTTCCCTCCTCACACTGCTACTATTCAGGGCTTGATTTAAAAATCCTTTCTGGGGATGCCCACTTAAAGAGCACAGTAAACAGTATTTGGCCTTTGAGTGGGAACAGGATTATTTGGGCAAGATATTAACCAAATTTATTCCATCCCTAGGAATTAGGTTATTGCAATATATGAAAGACTTACTTCTATTAGGAGAATGGGAGGAGATGGTAGGGGAAGCCACTGTGGTTTTCTGGCTGGAGGGGGGCTTGGAGTGTCTGAAGGGAAGACACAGGTGATGGACAGAAAGGTTGAATGTGTGAGGCATATTTTGACTGAAGGCTTGCAGTGAATTGGCCCAGAGGGGTTCCAGGGAAACTTGGAGGAGCCGTTGCCCAGGGCTGATGGGGGGCTGTGACAATATTTAGGACTAATAGAGTATAGCAAGAAAATTTTAAAAAGGTTGATTAATGCCCCATCTTTAGCTTTCCCACTCCCAGAAAAGGAATTGGAGCCTCCCTTTACTCCCTGTGACTCAGCACTTGCTGGAGAAGGGTAGGGGGGGAGAGGGGAGTGGTGCTGTCTTTTCCACCAGAGGAGCTGGAGATAATTAAAGGTGGTGGGGTAGAAGAAGGAAGGGAGAATTGATTTACAAAGGACAGTAAACAGTGAATGCCAGGAGCTTTGACCCTGCAAATGTTAAAGCAACTCCATGAGGGGGGTCATTGTGGGTGTCCAGGATTGGCAGAAGCCTTCCACAAGATGAACTCCCTTGGGTCTTTTTGTTTTAGTAAAAAGAAGTATCGAGGAGTGCCTGGTTAAAGTTAATAGCCAGACTACAAAGGAGATTGAAATGCAGGGAAATGACCTTGAGCTGTATGTCTTTTCCAGAGATGTCAGATGTATTTTGCTGAGATGCCCTGGGTGAGAGGGCTTAGATATCCTCTGGTGTTGCATGCTGGCTGGCTGGGTGCCAGAGGAATTTCTAGTCACTTCAGCAACTATATGATCAGTTAACAAAAGATTTCGGAATATCAGATTGTGAAGGCTGTGGACTTGGACAGGGAGATCCTTCAAGGGCTTATGGCTGCTTTGAGAATTCAGTGGGACCTCCATACCCCTCTGGCACCCTGAGAATTCAGGTCAAGCAGAAAGGATGAATGGACAAATAAAGAAACACGTTTGAAGCTGGTGGCAGAAACTAAGATGCCATGAGTACACCTTTTGCCCTTAGCTTTAGCAAGAATAAGAGCCAAACCCTGAGGAAATCATTCCCCTTGTCGGGGAAATTAATTCACAAACACCAGAGGTTTATGTCCAAAAAGGATACAAAGGAGTCCTGTAACTTAATTTGAATAAAGGGGGTCTATCAAATAGTTGGAGGACACAGCCTCCTTTTTATCCTGATTTCCCAGCTGCATTTCCCTCTCTCTTTCCCCATTGGCTGAGGTACTTGAGAGGTACAGACTTCCCGAACCACCTAATGACAGATCCCTTAATAATGTGTACCTCCCTTCCTTTTCTTCTTCTTTGTGTTTCTGTTCTTTAAATCCAGGGATTTAGTACAGCCTTCATTGAGTAACAGTCTGTGTCAATTAATGGCATTCCTGTGGAATTTATGGTTCTTCCTGTTGCTTTTTTCACCTCTCAGTATTTGGCTTTATCTACCAGCAGACCCACAGTTTGTTTGTGAAGACACCTTCTCATTCCTTTCACCTTTCAAATTAATTTTCAATTAATTGAAAGGTGGGGAGGTGAAGATGTATATTTAAACCAGAATGTGGCCAGATACTGTGTCTCATAAAATCTCTTTGACAGGAAGCACAGTTAGCACAGACACTGCCTTTGGACTTTACTGTTCATAACATCCAGCCAGGACTGCAGAGACAGCAGCCAGGACAGCTGAACACAGGTGGACCCATCATACTTGGGTCAAGGTCTCTAAAGCCCTGGAGATTTGGACTTCTCAGCAGGAGGAGAAGGATGGGAGACTTCAGCTATCAGTAGCCATGGTTCATCTAGAAAGACCTCTAATGATTAGTGGGCTAATATGAACTGTCACTGTCTACTTTATTCTCTGTATTTACTGTATTGTCTGTTTCTCTGTATTTGCTTGCCACACCTGGTGCAGGGGCAAGACATGGAAGAATTCATAGGGGGTGTTTCAAATGTTAATCTTTATGCCATGCCAGGTGGTTAAAAAAGGTTAATAATAACCGAGGGTTTGTGAAATCAAATTGAGCAGTAAGAAGAGGAAGGATTGATAGGGTGTGCTAATGTCTTTTCAAACAATTTGATGGGTGAAGGTATGGGTGTTAACATCTTGGAAATGGGTCTTAATATCTCCATAACTTCAAGCAGCAGGTTTGTTACAGAGCCCAGAGAGCCTGACTCCTGAAACACACAAGTGGGGGACTCTGCACAAGCCTGAACTTCTGAACTTTGGGGTGAAATGACAGGTTCAAGGGGGAATATGTGGTAGGTGCATCGGGAAGGCTGTACCTTCCTAGTACCTCAGCCAATGGGGAAAGGAAGAGGGCACCGTGCGGCCGGGAGTTTAGGATAAA